>JSUI01006494.1:0-92469 GCA_000833645.1 Huntiella omanensis | reverse complement strand
GACTTCTTCCACGTCCCGGATGACTTCCGTAAACCAAACTTTCAAACTAGGCAAAACGCCTTTGGCAGACGGCCTAGCATCGCGCAGACGGTTGTCGCGACGCCATTGAGTCCGTCGAATCTTAACTGGAGACGACCGGAGGGTATGGACGAGGATGCGGGGACTGAGCGGGCTGAAAGTCCGATAAGTGACGGGGGCTTCGAGGGTAAATCGTCTGTTAGGTTAAGTGCAGTGGGTAGTTTTGGGGCCATTGAGACGGGGCCAGTTTGGGGAGACGAAGATTAGAGATTTATGAGGGATGTATGAGGGATGTAATGTAATTTATGGAGCTTGGTTTTTTTCGGTTTGGGCTTGGTTTGGGTTTTCCTTTGTACGTAGGCGTTTCGGACGGTGGCTTTTTGATACCTAATCGCATTCAATTCAATCAATCAATCAATAATCGTAACCACAACATTCAACTCTCCAACCCCTCCGTTAATAGCATTCTCCCTCCGGCGGCTGGGCAATCTTCTTATTCGCAGGCTGCGCCATGTACCGTCTCAACTCAATCAAGACCGTCTCCATAGTGTTACTCCGCTTCCACCCCGCAAGACAAGGCAAGTGACTCGGGTCAACCATGCCGTTGGTGGGGTTAACACAAGGGAGGTTGACCTTGCTGATGAACTGGATAGCGGGGGGCTCATCGGGGTAGCGAGCTCCGCAGTGCATTTTAAGAGAGTAGATGCGGTTTTCGTGAACGGACTTGGTGAGTTAGTTGTCAGGAATCACCCGAGATATATATAGAGCTGGAAATACATACGTGGGGAGGCCCAATGATGGTTCCAGTCCAGTTGCTCATCAACAGGTCTTCAGGGTCTTCCAGACCATACGAGCAGGCTTCGGCGCCGAGGCCCTTTTCACCCTTCTCAAGTTCCTCGAGGAGACGGAAGTTTCGTGGGACGGTGGCGCTCATTGTTGCGAGTGGATTATTTCACGAGATGCTGGATTATCGTGGTTTAGGAAGCTCTTTGTTATCGTGTTGTGAGGCTGGGCTGGGGTTGCGCTGTGCTGGTGTGGTGGGGTTGGTCGATGAGTAAGCAGCGAGGATGAGGGATGTAGGGTTGGGGTGTGACGTCAGCAGGATAGTGGGTTTGTATGTTGTAGAGATGATGAGGGACTCGGTAATCAAATTGTTGGACAAGTGTCAATGGTTTTTGGATGGCAATATATGAAAAAAGTCATCAAGAGCTATAACTCAAAATGTAAATATATAAGCCTCAGCTCACCATCGCCCCTTCTCGGCCCATCCCGAACAATTTACCCGAAAATCCCCCGCTGACTAACCGCCTACCCACCAGCACCTTCTCTTTTCCTGCACTTTCCTTCCGCCCAATCAATCCCTCATCCCGGCCAATCCAATCCCCAAAGCGGCCTGCACATGTTTGTGTAGCAACTTTCACATTTAACCAATTTGTCCGCCGCCTGTCTAACTAGAGACATATTATTGACAGCTATTGTCTTATTCGCTTGTCTTGATTAATAGAACTGTCTGATAGCTTCTATAGCTAGCCTCAATTGTTTCGCCTCCTTGGCTAGTCGCACTGATCCTACACCAGCCTAACAAAGTCAAAATGTCCCTCTCTCTCGCCTCCCGACGCACCGGGCGCTTAGCCTCTCGTATGCCGGCCTCGCGGGCTCTTGTTCCCGCGGCATCCCGCGCTCTGATTAACACCATGTCCTCGTTTGGAAATGGGATGGGTGCTGGGCCAGGGTCACTTACACCGACTTATTTTCAGAGACCTTCGTTGCCGGCGAATACCATTGTGCGGTTTGTCCCACAGCAGACGGCGTGGATTGTTGAGCGGATGGGCCGGTTTAATCGGATTTTGGAGCCGGGGTTGGCAATTTTGATTCCGTTTGTGGATCGGATTGCTTACGTTAAGTCGTTGAAGGAGGTGGCGTTGGAGATTCCGAGTCAGAGTGCTATTACGGCCGATAATGTTACTTTGGAGCTGGACGGTGTTTTATACACACGCGTTTTTGATGCCTACAAGGCTAGGTAAGCTGGAGACATCACCTATAAGCTTTAAACCCCCACTAACGAAACCCTCCCTTATAGTTACGGAGTCGAAGACGCTGAATACGCCATTTCCCAATTGGCCCAAACAACCATGCGTTCTGAAATCGGTCAATTATCCCTCGACCACGTTCTCAAAGAGCGCGCCGCTCTCAACACCAACATCACGCAAGCTATCAATGAAGCCGCCCAAGCCTGGGGTGTAACCTGCCTCCGTTACGAAATCCGCGACATCCACGCCCCCGAAGGTGTCGTCGCCGCCATGCACCGCCAAGTTACGGCTGAGCGGTCCAAACGTGCGGAGATTCTCGAGTCCGAGGGTCAAAGGCAGAGTGCGATCAATATTGCGGAGGGAAAGAAGCAGAGTGTTATTTTGGCCTCTGAGGCGTTGAAGGCCGAGCAGGTTAACTTGGCGGCTGGTGAGGCCGAGGCCATTCTGTTGAAGGCCCAGGCGACGGCGAGGGGGTTGGATGCTATTGCTAAGAGCTTGGAGATGGGTAAGGAGGCGGCGCAGGGAGCTGTTAGTTTGTCGGTGGCGGAGAAGTACGTGGAGGCATTCGGAAAGTTGGCTAAGGAGAGTACGGCGGTGGTTGTCCCGGGTAACGTGGGTGACATCGGCAGCATGATTGCCGCCGGCTTGGGTGTGTATGGCAAGATCAGTCAAGCGCAGGTTAAGACTATGGGAGATGTCAAGGCCGTCGAAGATGGTAGCACTTCTGAGAAGAGGGAGAATGCGCTTTTGGAGGCGCTGGATAAGAAGAGTAAGCTGTGAGCTTGAGATGTGAGTTTAGGCTGTAAACAGCCAGGCGTTTGGTGGTATTTGGCTTGCTTTTTTCATTCATGTTTCACTTCTTGTTTGTGTTATTTTGTTCTTTTGCTTGGAGGAGGTTAGCCGTTGTTGTATGAATATAAGTAGACGTCGTCCATGGTCCGTCAACTCTTTAGCCTAATGTAGAAGGCGGTGTGATTTTGCCGGGTATGCTCCCCACATTACCCTTGTTGTCGCATGAACAGGTAGCTGCTTAGCTGTATGGTGGCGACGTTTGTCGCATGCCGCGCAATTGATGCGACTGACGGGATGTGAAGATAATTCAGAGTTTTACAATTGATTGTTAGATTTGTTTTTTTTCTTTCCGTTATTGTTGGATTACACGATGACTACACAATTACTTGCNATTTTGCCGGGTATGCTCCCCACATTACCCTTGTTGTCGCATGAACAGGTAGCTGCTTAGCTGTATGGTGGCGACGTTTGTCGCATGCCGCGCAATTGATGCGACTGACGGGATGTGAAGATAATTCGGAGTCTTACAATTGATCTTTAGATTTGTTTTTTTCTTTTAATTGTTGTTGGATTACACGATGACTACACAATTACTTGCTACTGAGTTGGGAAATTTGATTCAGGAGAGTAAGAGGAAACATAATGATTTGAGACAGGTTTGTTCGCTTTGAAAGGATCTTTAATGGTGATGTTGACGATTTGTAGGCTGCGGAAAAGTCTCTTGAGGAGCTTAAAGCTCTTGGAGGTAATGAGGCCCAGAATCTTGCGGGTAAGTCTTACGGAGTCTTTGGGGGATCTAAGCTAACAGTTTGAAGATCTCGCTACTAGACCCTCGTTTATCAACCCATTCGTAATGGCCTGTCATCTTAAAAACCCCAAATACACGACGATATCGATAGTTTGTTTACACCGCTTGGTTCTTTCTCGGGCACTTCCCCGGTCCAAGCTAGGAGCGATCCTGGAGGCACTTTCGCAGGCGGCGGGGTCTCCTTTGGATGTCCAGTTGAAGATTCTCCAGGTTTTGCCGCCTTTATTGTCGAATTATGCGGGAGAAGTACAGAATGAGTTACTGGTTACGGCGTTGAATATCTGTTTTGTGCTGCAGGGGAGTAAGAATGCTATTGTTAATAATACGGCGGCGGCGACGTTGCAACAGCTTGTGGTAGCCGTGTTTGATAAGGTGGGTGAAGAGGATAAACGGGGCGATGTCCAGGCTGTAGGAGAGATTGATGGCGTTGAAATGAGACCGGCGGGGATGGACGCTTATAGGGTTCTCGGCGACCTTTGTCTTATGACAGAGGGCCAGAGACCAGAGTATCTTCGGTTTACGGGGTTACCTCAGACTACGGGGTTGGAACTTATTGAGTCGATTATGAAGAATCATGCGAGTGTATTCTCAGGACACCCGGAGTTGGGAAATATCCTGAAGACAAAGGTGGTTCCGTTCCTGGTTAGTGCGTTACCCGCTAAGCCGGGATTCCCTACAGCGGTTCGGTTAATGAGGATTGTCGATACGCTCATCCGGAAACATCTTTCTGGGTTGGAAAGTGAGTGTGGAGAGGTCTTGGTGATTCTTACGAAACTATTAGATGGTGACGTGGCGGGATGGATGAGAGCTTTGTGCCTTGAAGTCTTTAGGGGAGTGTTTGTCGAGGCTGGACTGTTAAGGAGGGTTTATGCCTTATTTGACCAGAAAGAGGGAGAGAAGGACATTTTGCAGACTCTTACCGCGACGTTTGTGAGATTGAGTACTGAGAAGCCGGCAGTTATTGGCCTTGGGTACCACAGCACAATCCCCGTTCTCAACCCATATGCCTCTGGCTCAGCATCAGGAGACCAGGTCGTCCTGGAATCTGGTGGTGTGGCGGGCATGATTGGCGGCGCGGCCGAGGGCAGAACAACTGGCATCAGTTCGCAATGGTCTACTGTTCGTGTTGCGTTCATGGACCAGTTGGATAAAGCAGAGGCCCCGGGGATGCCAGAGAGTTACGTGTACTCGCTGGTATTGGGGTGTATCTCCCAGTTATCTGAGGGTCTCGCAAAGTTTATCCTTCCTTTGACTGTTCCAGGAAGAGGGAAGAAAGGAGAAGATAATGAGGTTCTTGAGCGGGCCGCTTTCAAGAAGAATCCTGTACCTGTGAATCCGCTGGAGGTTACGGATCATCCTTTGCATGATGAGATTAAAATCTGCGCCAGTATCATTGATGAGTGTTGGCCGGCTATTCTAGCCACTTGCTCTACGTTCCTTAATGCTGCGTTGGATTCAGAATACTACCATGCTTTGGTACGGGCCTTCCAGAGGTTTGCACATGTTGCAGGGCTGTTACATTTATATACCCCACGTGACGCTTTCTTAACGACCCTCGGAAAGGCAGCCGTTCCTCCCAACGTGTTCACTGCTTGCTTAAACAGTGGGGGTGCCAAGACGGAGAGCCAAAGTAGCGCGGCGGGGTCGTTACTCAGTAATGCCCGGGGTCTATTATCTAGAGAGACAGTCCCAGTTAGTCCTACAACGGAGAGACCAAGGGGTATGGGTGACTCAAGTGTCACGTCTCTCAACACGCGCAACTTGTTGTGTCTCCGTGCGTTACTCAACCTTGGAATCGCCCTCGGTCCTACGATGGGTGGTGCGTGGCGAATCATCCTTGAGACTCTTCAACAAGCTGATTTTGTCCTATTCTCTTCTGGAAAGACACCAGCAAAGACACCTCTGGTAGCCAAAATCCCTGATTCTACTGCCGAAGCTGAAGCAGCGACATTGCTCGGCAACTTTGGATCTGAGATCCGGGCTGTTGAAACCGCAGCTGCGCGCTTGGTCGAGAGTACTGTTGACTTTCCGAATGCAGAGTTTGTAGGCGTTTTGGAGGCAGTTTGTGAGTTGCTCGAAGGAGAGGATGAAGATGTGTCCGAGACCCCCGAGACGGAGAAGACCGCGTTGGAAATACCGGGGAAGAGAGGATCTGTCTCGGGGAAGCATAGACGAGTTCTATCGCTTTCCAGTGTTGCTTCTTCAGCTCCCAATCAGGAAGATATGTTTGCTCTTGCCAAATTGGGAGACCTTGGTCTCATCAATGTGGAAAGACTTCTTGCTTTTGAGACCGAGGTTAGTGGTTGGGGAATTCTGAGTCGTAAGTTAGTCAAGGTTTTGGGAGGTCAACATACCAGCCCATCAGTCCGGACCCGTGCGGCAGATATCCTTGTTCGCTTGGTCCTTGAGGCATCCCGGACTGCGGCGCCTTTGGATCCGGAGGTTCGTGGGCCGGTACAACTTGTTCTACTCCAGGCCTTGAGATCTGCAATGATTCCTATGGATAGATCTACCTCTGGTTCTTTCCGTGGCGATGCGTCTTCTGTGGCTAGCCTCTCCACTGATATTGACATTCAAAAGATTGTTCTCGACGGGTTGAAGAATGTTCTTGAAACCTGCGGAGAGACACTCGTCCAAGGTTGGGAGGTCGCGTTTGAAATCATCGACTGTGTCTTTGTTGAGACGGATGGTAAGGAAGTTAGAAGTCGGAGTCCTAGACTGGTTAGGCCTAGCTTTGGAAGTTTGCAGTTGATTTGCTCAGACTTTTTGGGTGGACTACCAAATGGGTGTTTCTTGAGACTGGTTGATACTTTGTTCATGTTTTCAAGCCAGGGTGATGACTTGAATATTTCGTTGACGGTGAGTTTATTTTTGACTTTTGTGTCGGACCTGTTACTGACTTGGTTTAGACTGTTACCTTCTTCTGGGCCTTGTCCGACTTCTTGTCTTCTAAGAGTCGGTCACTAGGTATCACGGCAGATCTGATGGGGGAAAAATCTACTTCGGAGCTTTCCCTTCTGGCCTCAGACCCTACCAATGCTTCTTCTTCCGCTGCTCTTTGGATGCTACTACTTCTGCGACTGGCCTCTATCTCTGCTGACCCTCGCTTGGAGCTTCGCAACTCCGCCATTCAGATTCTCTTGCGTATCTTCGATGCCTATGGGGATAAGTTGTCCCCCGAGGCCTGGAGTGTCTGTGTCAAGTCTGTTATCTTCCAGCTGCTGCAAGACATTGAGGGTGAATTGGAAGAGGTCGGCAAAGAAGGTGACGACAAAGAAGCTGGCGAATGGAATTTGACCGCTGGCGTCGTTGTCAGTGGTATTTCGGGGCTACTGGCGAACTACTTGGAGGTCTTGATGAAGCATGACAGTTTTGAGGGTCTATGGAAGGAGCTTCTGGGCCATTTCGGTAAATTCCTGGGCTTTGAGGCGTTGAGCGTTAATACGGCGACGTATAAGGCGCTTAGTCAGCTGATTAGACCGGCGGAAACGGCTTCGTTGGATGAGAAGACTATCAACGAGGCTTGGTCTCTGTGGGCTTCTGGTGTTCCTACGAGTAAGGAAGAGGTTACTGATGCGGCTGTTGATAACCAGGAGTGTCTCCTTGCGTATGTCACGACGATATCAGACCTGTACCGCTTTATCCATCCCACCCTGTCCCTTGAGAGAGTTTCGATTCTTCTGACAAGATTGAGAGAGGCGGTTAAACAGGCTTCCGCTGGATCTTTCATGATGGATGTGGAGTTCTGNACCAAGTTGCAAGAACGGGTTCTTGACGTTGTCAAGATGGTCCGGACGGATCTACCCGAGGTTCCTGCTGAGGTCATTAGACAAATCGCCTTGTTTGTTGGTATGGCATTCGAGCGGTATCCCTTGCCTGCTGGCGTGCAGCTAGGTGAAGATGAGAAGAAGGGTCGGCGCACTTATATGGCGTTGGCTAAAAGTAGCATGGATGTTCTACAGGGGTTACTTCTCAAGCATTCTGACGATGAGCACATTTATACATCAGGTGCTACGACGGCGGCTCTGAAGGCTTTTGCTGAGCCGATTCTGTTGAAGTACCATACACCTATCATCACTCGGTCACCGCCAGCTTGGAAACTTGCTACAACGGCCGTCTTGTCGGTTCTCCAAACGATCCTACCTGTCATTGCTTCCAAGGACCTTTCCAAGGAGACTACAGAGGGAATTTGGGGTGCTATTGTGGAGGTTACAAAGGGTATTGTTGCTTCACGGACATTCATGGTCCCAGAGGTTCACCAGGGGACTCTTCGTGACGACGAGGACTTTGACGTCGCCGCCTTTGCGAGATTGAGGGAACTTATCATTCCTTCTCTAGGTGGTGATGCCGTCGGTGATGATGCTCGGAAGATCTTTGCGGAGGTTCTTTTCAAAGCGTCTTTGATTCACGAAGTCAATCCAGTCGAAGAGGAGCTTCTTGAGGGTTCCTTGGATGGTGAGACTTTGAAGAGACTTGGCGATGTTAGACATGGACAGACGAAGGATCCTTTGCTGAGATCACGCGTTAAGATGGGATATGTTGCCTTGGATGAACTGTTCTCCCTGGTTACCGGAGACCCGGCTGATACACCGGCGATTAACATTGTTCCGCCAACACCCATGTTTAACGCAAGTTTCACTACCTCGGGTAACTCTCAACTCAGTCCCAGTGAAGTCTCAGCCTTGAGACTCGCCATTGGAAATGCCATCGCGCCTGTTCTTCTAGTTCGCTGTGCTCTTAGTCTCCGATCGTATATCTCCGATCGGCCTTTACGGGGCCACATGCCGCGTAGGTTATCCCAGCGGAAGGAACTCGCCCGGGTTCTGGGGAAATTGGTCGAGTTACATTCTATTGANGATGCTCGGAAGATCTTTGCGGAGGTTCTTTTCAAAGCGTCTTTGATTCACGAAGTCAATCCAGTCGAAGAGGAGCTTCTTGAGGGTTCCTTGGATGGTGAGACTTTGAAGAGACTCGGTGATGTTAGACATGGACAGACGAAGGATCCTTTGCTGAGATCACGCGTTAAGATGGGATATGTTGCCTTGGATGAACTGTTCTCCCTGGTTACCGGAGACCCGGCTGATACGCCGGCGATTAACATTGTTCCGCCAACACCCATGTTTAACGCAAGTTTCACTACCTCGGGCAACTCTCAACTCAGTCCCAGTGAAGTCTCAGCCTTGAGACTCGCCATTGGAAATGCCATCGCGCCTGTTCTTCTGGTTCGCTGTGCTCTTAGTCTCCGATCGTATATCTCCGATCGGCCTTTACGGGGCCACATGCCGCGTAGGTTATCTCAGCGGAAGGAGCTCGCCCGGGTTCTGGGGAAATTGGTCGAGTTGCATTCTATTGAAGGTGTCTTTAATAATGTANAGGGTTCTTTTCCCTATTCTTGTTGAAGCGGGACAGATTGCGGGACGCCTCGGGGATGAGGAGGTTGGAAAGGTTGTTGGTGAAGGGTTAGCTATTTTGGCGGGACAGAGTCCCGTTGAAAAGACATTTAGCGATGCGCCTAACAACGGGAAAAAGTTTGAGTTGGGGGCTGTTTTGAGAAGAAAGGTTGGGGCGTAGTGTAGATTTTATTTTATTGACTTTGTTCCAAGGGAAGACGAATCTCTACCATACTTCCGGCGACTTGCTCACAGCTAAACTGGAAGGCAAATACGGCACCGGGTGTGTCATCGACTGCAATATTCATCACCATTTCGTACTTGGGTCTCCGTTTTGTGTCCTCTTCCACATCATCCAATTGCCCAATTGAGCTAGACGGTTCCTCGGTAGTCTCACTCATGTCTCGGGGCTCACGATCTTGTCCCCCTGTCTCATCTTGTTCCTGTGCATCGTCATTCGTCTTGTCCAATTCATCTGCCCATCCTCTCCAACCAAAAACCATGTCTCCTGTAACAGCATTCCCAACAATCAAACAAAGAGATAATCTCTTACCCTGCCAGCGGGGGATAAACTCGTTCTAATAGCCTATAGCAACGCAAATGAGGGTTCTACTGGGGTTCTGCTCCCCGATGACTCGTCCGACCTGCCGGGCTGCGACTCGCAGAAGAGGGAAATGTGACAAAGTACGCCGCATAGATTCGCCAAAGGGCGGGTTCCGCTTGAGTAGTCGTTCAATGGCGGGGGCGTTTAGCCGGGCGAAGGCTTGGCAGGTGGTTATCCCCGCGGCTTCTAGGTCGGCTTTCTTCTTGCACCCGATACCAGGGATTTGTAAAAGGGCGTTACACGGGGTATCAAAGGTGCGGGAACGGGCCGTACGGAGAAGATGGAGGGCCGAATGGATACCGGCGGCATCAGACCAGACAATGAATAGGTCGATAGTGGCACATAGGATTGGGTCGATGGCGGTGAATAAGATGGATTTCTCGGTGTTGATAGTCTTGCGAGTTACAGCGGGGAGATTCTGCGGGACTCGCTCACTGGGAAGACAACCAACTAGGAATAGTAAAAAGATCTTATGCCACGGCTGCCACGGACGGGGAGGGTGCCAGGGGATTCCGGGGTGTACAGCGCAGCTTTTAAAAAAGCCCATTTGCATAGGCGTTAACACGAAAAGAGTCGCTGGGAAACAGGGCGTTTGGCTGAGATGGAGAAGGAGAGAGGCGGGCGACGGCGACCGTGATAGTTGCGAGAGATGGTACACTGATGCGTGGCTTAGGTTGTGGCGGTTTGCGATGAATTGTAGAGGCGGAGGAAGGTAACCTGGGGGGTACCTCGGGCGTGTGACTGCCCCCGGGGGGGAAGACGGCGCGACCGTGGATGAGCTAGGTATGCCGGAGGCCATTCTGGGGGTTCTCGGTTGATGGACTAGCCCATACAAGCTCGTATTGATGGATCTCGGTCCTCAGTTCCCGATACACCCTCGTTTAGGTTGTGGTATTTTTCACAATAAGGCTGGTTTGCTTACGTGTGTGTGTTTCCTCGTCCGGTTTTATGTTTGTGGGTGGCATACGTTGGATGCTTCCCCATTGGGAATTTGTCACTTGCGAGCGTAGTACGTGGGTATTTTGCTTCTAGATTAGTCGATTTAGCTTGAGATGGATGGTAGACACGACGGCTTTTGGCGGGGACTTTGGACTTTCTATTTACGGTGGGGCGTCAGGCGTGGAAGTGCATTTCAGTCGGCATCGGAAGAAATAGTCCGAGATGTGAGTGATTAGACGATATGGAACGGTCGAGATGGAATGAGGACGAGGCCCTGAATGGGGGGTGGGGGGTTTCTAGACACACGTGCTACCATGTAGTGATACCTCGGGTTAAACATTGGGGCTGGATGTGGATTGTGGAGCGAGAGGAGAGACTGGAGGTGGACTTGGGACGGTGATATTACAATACGAACGAGCGGACGGGCGGACGGACGGTCCGTCTATGTGGTACCTGGGCGAAGTAACCAGCTCCGATGTGGCGAGGTAGTCTGGTTATTAAGGCGTAAAAGTGTATAAAAGGCATGATGAATCCAGTCGATAGATTCCTTTTTGTTCCTGCTCTTCACCCTCACATTCTCGTTCAGTCTTTACATACATACATAACATAATTACCCCACCTTCTTTAATAAAAATGCAATTCCCCAGCACTCTCCTCCTTCTCGCCGCCGGCGCTCTCGCCTCCAAGGTCGGCAAGTCCAATGCCGCCACCGACTGCAAGTGCCTCACCAAGGACATCGCCACCGAGATCTCCGATGCCTACGCCAAGCTAATCGGCTACTTTGACGAGGACACCGCCAACCGTTACCTCGCGGATAACTTTGAGGGAACCTCGCAGTCCATCAACACATTCTTGGCTCCCGCTTCGCCCTCGGACGGCCCCACCTTTAACAAGACGTCTTTCATCTATGCCCAGGAGAACCAGGCTGGCACCCCGCTTACTTGGACTGCCGATCCGTTCTTCGATTGCACTCACATTGGGTTGACCTGGACTACTGAGTTTGGATATGGCCGGAAGGTCAAGGGTCTTACTAAGTTGACTACCGCCCAGTATGACGGTGTTTGGTACATTAGCTCGTGGGACGTGGAGTTCAACTCGCTTAGTTATGCTTATGATGCGGGTCAGTACTACTGCGTTTTTGGCCAGGGGGTTGGTAACGGTACCAGCTGTGGTATTTAAGCGGCTTGATGCGGTGGCTTGCTTGTGGCGTTCCTCTTTGGGGCGCTGGACTTTTGGAAAGAAGAGTGTTTATAGTAATATATTGACAGTTCTTGAGATTTTTATGAGGTGTGGTTCTTTCGTGATTTAAGGTTGTACTGCGTGGTGTTTATGCAGAGGACAAAGAGTTGGGTATACGATTGTTATACATACACGTTGTATCCTCTGAGACGTCACCTTGTTATTTCCCTAAGTCGTTAACAATAACATGTATTCAGTAAGCCTTAAAACACCTTATACATGACCCCCAATCACACTGTCAAACGCAAACATCTCGTCGTCTTCACGCATGCCCTGAGTGAACCCTCGCTTGCTCCAATCAGCCACCGGTACTTCCGCCATGTTTCTTCCTGATCTCGCGTGACACAACACTCCTGTTGGCGGCTTACTAACACGCCGAGGCTTAAATGGTGTAGCTTGTGTTGATTAAAGACCAGAGCTTTGGTAACCATGGTGGTGGACATGCTTATAAGAAGTAAGGTGTGGTATTTTGGGAATGCGGAAACGAAAGCGCGGATGTTTCAGACGGGTATATAGAATGTTGGCTCGGTTGTTTGTGTTTCTAGCGGGTGTGTCATGCTGTTGATTGGGTGGGTAGCATAGAATATCCGAAGGGTGGTCAATCTAGGTCTGCTCGGCATTTTCTTGTTCTGTGACTCTCATCTGGGAATCTTTAAAAGTCCGTGGCTGCGCACTAAGTGTTCGCTTCTGACTATATAGGAATTGGCTTCTATATAGACCCTGATAGAGCAACACTATTAACAAAGTCCAGAGGTTCCGCTTCTTCTTGGTGCAGTGGTATGCTGATGCCTCCCAGTCCGTTACAAGCGATCACGTGTGCTCTGGCGTCGAATGTCCCGGTGGATACATATATATGTACATGCATACATTTGTACATATGTACATAATCTCACATAATGAAGTTATATTCCCCCCGATAATTCTTGTTGATATGCAAACTGAATGAATTCACTAGAGACTAGCGACCTTAAACATAAGATATGTATGCATATATGTACATCACTGTCAGTCGATGCCCTGTATGCCTAGCCCTCATTGGGTGGAGGCGCATTGTTCTGTCGTAAAGTAAGGGACCGTATGTATAGAAAGGTCCCAAACCCCTATACTGATGAGAAAGAACTACAACAAAAACTATAACGAATCACACAATCCACATCTTTTTTGTGCCTGGAGATGTGTTTAGATTGTAGGTACCCTATCGGGAGGTACCGATTAGGGTTATCGATCAATCCTAGAGTCAGGATAACAGACAGACTATGACCTCAAAATCGCTGCTAACACCAAGAACCAAGAACCAAGGCTAAATGATCCATCCTTTTGGTGCAGTGGAACTGGAATACCCCTAAATGTTTAACACTATGCTGATGCATCCCCTTGTGCAGTAGTGGCCATCCGACAGCGCAGAGGCTAACGACTTGCGCTGTACATACATAGGCCACTTGTGAACATCGGTGTAAAGACCTTGCGTTGGATGATTTGGGTCATTATGAAAGGTATGCCTAGCCTAAACCACTAGATGCAGATATGTTGACTTGAGTGCAAGATTTGATATCCTCAAGGGAAACTAGATAGCCCGCCGCCAAAAAGACATCCGAAGAGAGTCGGTAAAACTCCCCTCACTTGTCATAGACGAGTACTGTTGCCACCAAAATATATAAATTCATCAACAAAACTCAATTCATTACCGCCAAACTACCATTAAAATTACATTTTTTCTCTAAAACCGATCCGCCACCTTTCTAGTATCTCTCTTAGCAACACAGCTCCCATCATCAGTCCGGCCCTTACCCAACCCCATACACTCCGCAATTTTAAAGAAGATATCAACATTGTTATACACACCGCCAAAGATATCCTGGCACGGTCCCTTGGCGAAAACGGGGACATCCGTCAAACTGTGCACACCACTAGGCTCCGTCGTAGGAATCGTCCCGTTAACAACGAACCCGTTAATGCCATCCTTGGGGTTAACATAGTACTCGGAACCCATCTTGGACACCATTGAGCGAGATCCGTTCACGTGAACCTTGTAGTCTTCCCGGTGGTCAGGAGCGGCGGCGACACCAGCGGCAATGGCGTAGCGAGGTTCCCAGTTTTGAGGGAAGTTGACACCCGTGCCGTAGCTTACACCGGGGGTTTCCTCGGTGTACTGGGACAGGCCCGACTCGGCGTAGATGCCTACGGCCTTGCGCTTTTGTCTGTCGGTGGTGGCCTGGGCGAGATACTGGGTATCAGCGGAGCCGAAGACGTCGAAACCGTGGCCGTGGTCAGCGGAGACAATGATGAGGGTCTCCTCCAAGATACCAAGATCAGTCAGCTGCTGAATGGTGTTCTTCACGGTATCGTCCAACTCCATCAGGTCACCCAGGGCACGGTCGTAATCTAACGAGTGCATCTGCTTGTCGATAGAAGCAGCCTCGCTCATCAGGAAGAAACCGTTGTCTCCACCACGCTCGTGGAGGATTTCAACAGCTTTGTGGGTCATCTCCTTTAAGCCAGGTAGATCAGTGGCGGCCTTGCCGTTGCCGGAGGGGTCGTTTGTCAGGGAAGCCAGGTTAGAAGTGTAGACATTTCTATCCAACCAAACGGGCATAGTACCGACAGAGAAGACACCCAAGGCACGCTCACTAGAGTTGAGAGACGCGAGGGAAGTCTTGTTCAGGGCAATATTATATCCACGATCAGCGAATGCGGCGTAGTAGTCACGGCCCTGATACGACTGGCTCCCGGGAATGAATTGCTCGGCACCACCGCCAAAGTAGACGTCTGGACCAGTGTGGTTAGTCCAGGTATAGTTGCTCAACCCGTTAAGAGCCTGGTCAATCAGTGGACCGTAGGCATATCTTGAACGGGTGTGGGCAGTAAGCGCCGTGGGCGTGGCATCGGCCAAAGTAGCGGTGGAAACGGCACCCCAGTTCAAACCCTAAGCGTGTTAGTGGGATTTATCAACAGGGGATTTTTGGGTCAACGTACCAAGTATCTGGAGAGCAACTCGACGATGGTCTCAACCTTGGGGTCATCCATGACATCAGGCGAGGAATCAACATAGACACCCATGGCGTTAACGGTACCCTTGTGACCACTGTACAAGGCGGCGGCGGAGTTGGCGGAATCGGTGATGTAGGAGTCGATAGAGTGGGTCATTTGGTGACCAACGACGGGGAAGTGATCGATAGCCAGGCGGGACTGGTACTTTCCGTTGATGGACTTGTGGGCCAAAAGACGGGCGGCGGTGATCTGGTAATGTTAGGTTGCGTCGGTATACGAAGAGAAGGGAACTTACCATGTTGGTGGTCATACCATCACCAATGAAGAAGATGACATTCTTGGCCTTGCGCTTCTTGGAAATAGGTCTAACAACCCAATTGGCCACAGTCTGCTCGCCGTTGTAGTAGTTAAGAGTAACCTCATACTCACCCGGCTCAGTAATACTCAAGCGTCTGTAAATTCTCGAAGCCACCGCAACCTGACTCTTCTCCCCCTTATCCTCAGCAAAACGATCCTCAAACCAGCCAAACTCCCAGTTCTCCAACTCCGGCTCATCCACCAAGAAAAACTCTTCAATCCCCTTCGCCTCTTCTCCAACCTTTCCAATTGTCACCGTGAACTGGTCATCAGGAACGCCGTTGTTATAAGCCTCCGATCCGTTCTTAGGCGCATGCACCTCGACACGGAGATCAAAGAGTTGGCCTGGCAGGAAATCAGACTGGTCGGGAGGTAAAACGCACCCAAGAGTCGGGCATGTACCGAGACGCTGGTATGTCTGGGCGGCTGTGAGGCCGGTGAGGGCGAGGAGGGAGAGGGACTTGACTTTGGAGGTCATTTTGGAGGTGTTGACGGGCGTGGCGTGAGGACAGGAGTTTTCTGGATTCTGGAGGTGGATGGGAGGTTGTTTATATACACGAACGTGATCTACAGGTGTACACTCCAAATACGCAATACAAACGCACCACTCCCCACATCTTGGCACCATGTGTTTCTTGGCATTGAAAACGTGGGCGAGTCTAGAGACATTGTAGGATGTTGAGGTCTTATGAAATAGGCAAGTGGCTGGCTGCGGGTCCTGGAGGAGATATCTGGAAAGGATCAGGCACCGTGGGGGTCCTTGACTAAGAGTTGTGTCGTGTGAGGTATGTAAATACACACGTGTGGTGTGTATCTATGTTTGTATGACCACGGCGATATCGGTCGACCAGTCTAGATTCTCTGGGTATGTTTATCCACATGTCCATACACAAATGCAAATATCAAGTTACCCCGCACCAGCCAAGACACCACAGACTCAAACGCACTGCATTTCTCGACAGCACTCCAAATCGGCCCCTTTCCGGTGCATGTGATATTCCCGCAAACGCAAGATTCCTTTCCTATGTATGTATGTACATACATACGTACATATGTACATGTGTATGTCATATAAACCAGCTCTTCGGAAATCCTCTGCCAAGCAACGCCAAGAACCAATTCAACCCGTGTCGTCAAGGTCACTCATGATTGGCCAGGATATCCACCTCATCATGTAAGTTGTAAGACCATATTCTAAACAACGTCATTTACTCTTTACAAGTTCATAAACCTTCGAATACATCACAAACGGTATCACAAAACTCCATTCTGTCATCTTCGACCATCTTCGTCCATCTAATGATATTCACAAACATCAGTAACTTCCCCAGACAATCCACTTAAATTCCAACGACATCCCCAGAATCAGATAAGCCATGCACTAAAAACCCCATCAATCAATCAAAACGCATCTGTGAAAAACGTNATCCACATGTCCATACACAAATGCAAATATCAAGTTACCCCGCACCAGCCAAGACACCACAGACTCAAACGCACTGCATTTCTCGACAGCACTCCAAATCGGCCCCTTTCCGGTGCATGTGATATTCCCGCAAACGCAAGATTCCTTTCCTACATGTGTATGTACATACATGTGTATGTACATACAGATGTATGTCATATACACCAGCTCTTCAGAAATCCTCTGCCAAGCAACGCCAAGAACCAATTCAACCCGTGTCGTCAATGTCGTTCATGATTGGCCAGGATATCCACCTCATCATGTAAGTTGTAAGACCATATTCTAAACAACGTCATTTACTCTTTGCAAGTTCATAACCCTTCAAATACATCACAAACGGTATCCCAAAACTCCATTCTGTCATCTTCGTCCATCTTCGTCCATCTAATGATCTTCGCAAACACCAGTAACTTCCCCAGACAATCCACTTAAATTCCAACGACATCCCCAGAATCAGATAAGCCATGCACTAAAAACCCCATCAATCAATCAAAACGCATCTGTGAAAAACGTGTTCAACCCTAACTAGTAAACCCTGTATATCCCTGTCCGTCCAACTACTTACTGGCCCCCGACGCCGGGTCCTCCCACGTGCCATTTGCTCTCCAGATTCCAGCTTTTGTGTAATCACCGACATCACCACCTTGCATCCAAGCGAATCTAAAGAACTCGTCTTGTCCTTCGACGAGTCTGTTCCAGCTGAATGTGGATAGGGCGCCGTATTCGCCATCAAAGAAGGTTCGGAGACGTTCAACGTCGTTGACGAGGATGCTGATGCCTTGGTAGATTGTCTCTGGGGCATTTCCCCAGCTGAGTTGGATAGATGAGTTATCTGACTGGATAGAGACTTCTGGGAGGAGAGTCCCGAGTTGTGCATCACCTTGTAAGGCCGCTGAGGTCTGAATGATAGAATCGTATCCCCATCTTGCCACGCCGCTGAGAAACAGTCCCACCAGAAATCCCTGATAGAGTAAAGATGGTCTGGTTTGCATCGACGTCCCAGGAAGTAACAACATGGCCAGGATATAATGATGCAACCTCAAATTCAACCCCGGCAACACCAACAAAATTAAGATTCCCACCACAAAAAGCCCATAAAGCTGGAGATACTTGACAAGTCTTCCCTCTTTTTGAAACGCCCAAACCTGGCCGATAGCAATGCAAGCCAACAAAATGACAATCATCACCAATGCCACAATTGCCCCTGGTTGTTGTGCCAAATCATGGCCACTAAGTCGGGTAATAGGAATCCACGATAACGTATAATTCTCCAACGCACCAATCCACATACCCCCAAGCCATAACACCGTTTTTTCAATCTGTCCCTGGAAACCACGTAACGTCCTCCGAACCCCCATTTTATCAAAAAAGACCCATCCGATGAATACAGCAGGAAGAAACTTTCCCGCCAGTTTCGACGATAGGTCAGGCATGGAAGTGTGATTAGGCGGGTCCGACGCCATGCCAACATGCCAATACAATCCTGTGAACAAAGGAAAGAAGAAAGCTGCTGGAGACACAGTGAACAGGGAGATGATGGTTGAAAAGACAACTGACACCCCAAGGAGCTCCCATCTTGCATCTCTGGAATGGCATGAGACCTCGTCAAACGAGAACGACAANATCTAAAGAACTCGTCTTGTCCTTCGACGAGTCTGTTCCAGCTGAATGTGGATAGGGCGCCGTATTCGCCATCAAAGAAGGTTCGGAGACGTTCAACGTCGTTGACGAGGATGCTGATGCCTTGGTAAATTGTCTCTGGGGCGTTTCCCCAGCTGAGTTGGATAGATGAGTTATCTGACTGGATAGAGACTTCTGGGAGGAGAGTCCCGAGTTGTGCGTCACCTTGTAAGGCCGCTGAGGTCTGAATGATAGAATCATATCCCCATCTTGCCACGCCGCTGAGAAACAACCCCACCAGAAATCCCTGATAGAGTAAAGATGGTCTGGTTTGCATTGACGTCCCAGGAAGTAACAACATGGCCAAGATATAATGATGCAACCTCAAATTCAACCCCGGCAACACCAACAAAATCAAGATTCCCACCACAAAAAGTCCATAAAGCTGGAGATACTTGACAAGTCTTCCCTCTTTTTGAAACGCCCAAACCTGGCCGATAGCAATGCAAGCTAACAAAATGACAATCATCACCAATGCCACAATTGCCCCTGGTTGTTGTGCCAAGTCATGGCCACTAAGTCGGGTAATAGGAATCCACGATAGCGTATAATTCTCCAACGCACCAATCCACATACCCCCAAGCCATAACACCGTTTTTTCAATCTGTCCCTGGAAACCACGTAACGTCCTCCGAACCCCCATTTTATCAAAAAAGACCCATCCGATGAATACAGCAGGAAGGAACTTTCCCGCCAGTTTCGACGATAGGTCAGGCATGGAAGTGTGATTAGGCGGGTCCGACGCCATGCCGACATGCCAATACAATCCTGTGAACAAAGGAAAGAAGAAAGCTGCTGGAGACATAGTGAACAGGGAGATGATGGTTGAAAAGACAACCGACACCCCAAGGAGCTCCCATCTTGCATCTCTGGAATGGCATGAGACCTCGTCAAACGAGAACGACAACGGGAAGTGTCCCGAAAACCCCACCGACGGGATCCCATTCCTTGTACTCCCAACGAAATCCTGCTTGGCGCCGACAGTTCTAACAACTCCGCATCCGCCGTTTGAATTCCCAATAACACCTGCGTGAAGCGCCGCTCCACAAATAAACGAGTCTCCTCGATAGACAGTTTCCCCGTCTCCGGAGCCTGGCCCACCAATCACAAGAGATTGATAAACGACTTCTAAATCGCCGACAGCTCGCGGATTCAAAACATGGTAACTCGCACACCCCGCGGGACACTGGAATACAAACTCCGTTCCGTTGAAAGGTCGACAATCAGCTCCGTCGATACCACATCCATTTCCTTTAGCCCAAAAACTCGCTCCACAACTAATCGTCGTCGGGGTACCTAAACCCTCCACATCCCCCGATAACGCCTCTCGTCTCTTCACCAACGCAAATGTCATAGCCCAAAGAAGCCATAGCCCCACCGCCGCCACCTGTCTCTGCCGCACCGTGCGGAAAAGATAATTCCGCAAGCGGATCGGCGCCGCTTGGATGGCCGGGAATAGTGGGGCTATCTTGTGCGGAAGCGGAGATGTGGGGCCGGTTATCCATTTTAGGGTTGCGGTTTTTGCTGTGTGGAGCCGAGCCGGGAGCCAGGGTGGGTTGGGGGCGGAGGATGATGTTAACGGAAGGCCCGTGAGAGGAGCTGTAGGCGGGATTGAAGAAGTTGATGAGGACGACGGCGTAGATACCGGAAGAGGAGGACGGGTCATTTTAGGAAGCGACCCGGATACAAACTAACGGATATAAGGTATAATATATGAGAAAATAATAAGAAATATTCAGATCGGATAAAAATGATGATCAAATTACAAAGATTAAGTGCCTGCATCTGTACATCCAAGTACAGACACATCCCTACATCCCAAACCAAAACTGACGTAATCCCCAGCCAGTCACATGATCCNAGGGCGGGTCGAGTGGGGGGAGACAGGCGGCTAGACGGGCTAGACTGGAGTTGAAAGGGCGTAAGACTATGGAGACACCGGGGTTCTATGCCGTTGGGTCGCGTGGCACTGTTCCGCATGTTACGCCCGATAATGTATCTTTGTATACGGATATTCCGGGAGTGATGATGGCGCTTGAGGATTGTAAGTTTATTAATTCCAGTGGTATGTACTTGAACTAACCTCTCAGTCATTGAACGGCCCTCCCCGCCAATCTACCAAACACCCCCACCCCGTCTGCACACCTTCACCGCCACTCCATCACCCCTTCCCATTCTTCTCACCGCCCGGCGCACCCCGCAAATCGCCGGGCGCACGGGAAACACTGACGCGGGTGTATCCGTGTTCACATCTACCGGGTTCGCTACTGAGTTAGCATCAGAATACCCTGGCCATGTAGCAGCGCTCCAGCCGGATATTGCAGTNGTGGTATGTACTTGAACTAACCTCTCAGTCATTGAACGGCCCTCCCCGCCAATCTACCAAACACCCCCACCCCGTCTGCACACCTTCACCGCCACTCCATCACCCCTTCCCATCCTTCTCACCGCCCGGCGCACCCCGCAAATCGCCGGGCGCACGGGAAACACTGACGCGGGTATATCCGTGTTCACTTCCACTGGGTTCGCTACCGAGTTAGCATCGGAATACCCCGGCCATGTAGCAGCGCTCCAGCCGGATATTGCAGTGCCCTTGGTCGATTTGACACCCTCTGGGAATGNTTCTATGAAGATACCCTTCTAGGCTTCCTGGAACAAGACCGGTTCAAGCCGCTAGCTGAGTTACCACGTATCTCTCTGACTACGCAAGCTTCCCCACACTCCGTTGTCACGGCTATATCCCATGGAATTGACGTCATCCTACCAACCTTCTTGAATACCGCCAGTGACGCTGGAATCGCTTTGACATTCACCTTCCCCACCGCCCCTACAGACGAAGGCCCAAAGAAGGATCTAGGTGATGACATCTGGGCGTCTAGTAACGCTACGTCGTTGTCCCCCCTGGTGAAGGATTGTACTTGTTACACCTGCACCAAACATCATCGCGCATATATCCACCATCTTATCAATGCCAAGGAAATGCTGGGTTGGTCACTTCTCCAGATTCACAATTACCACATCTTTTCCACATTCATGGCCACCATCCGCGAGACAATCAACACGGGTACTTTTGCGGAAATGGCAAAGCAGTTCAGTAATGAATGGCACGCAGATGTCCCCAAGGGAACCGGTGAAAGACCCCGTGCTAGAGGCTACCATTTCAAATCCGCAGCCAACNGCACAGGAGGAGTATCTTAAGTACTTGGTTGAGAACGTGGAGTCCCTTGACGGCCTGGCGTTCTATGAAGATACCCTTCTAGGCTTCCTGGAACAGGACCGGTTCAAGCCGCTAGCTGAGTTACCGCGTATCTCTCTGACTACGCAAGCTTCCCCACACTCCGTCGTCACGGCTATATCCCATGGAATCGACGTCATCCTACCGACCTTCTTGAATACCGCCAGTGACGCTGGAATCGCTTTGACATTCACCTTCCCCACCGCCCCTACAGACGAAGGACCAAAGAAGGATCTAGGTGACGACATCTGGGCGTCTAGTAACGCTACATCGTTGTCCCCCCTGGTGAAGGGTTGTACTTGTTACACCTGCACCAAACACCATCGTGCATATATCCACCATCTCATCAATGCCAAGGAAATGTTGGGTTGGTCACTTCTCCAGATTCACAATTACCACGTCTTTTCCACATTCATGGCTACCATCCGCGAGACAATCAACACGGGCACTTTTGCGGAAATGGCAAAGCAGTTCAGTAATGAATGGCACGCCGATGTCCCCAAGGGAACCGGTGAAAGACCCCGTGCTAGAGGCTACCATTTCAAATCCGCAGCCAACCAGCCAAAAGCAAACAAAGCAGCCTGGAGCGAACTAAGTGAAGCCGAAGAAGGACCTATTCAAAAAAAGGTAAAAACCGACGAAGAAGAAAAGAAATAAATATATATCTACGAAATACTCCCACTAGTTCCTGTCTCTTGACTTCCTGGTCCATCTTTCCTCCCACCCATTAGATTCTTCATGATAGTGTTCAATAACCGTGGTAACCCTTCAACTCCGCGTCGTTCAAGGTACCGGAGTACTAAGATGCGATACTCGTGAAAGCCCACTTGGACACCGCCACGGGTAGATAATTTTGCGAGACTCTCTGCCGTGACGGGGCCGGCGTGTCGTCTTGCTAGAGTTGTGTCCGTAGTTTGTGACATTTCATATTCCCTAAATGCCTCGGCGGCAAGACCGGAGAAAACGGGAGAATATGAAAATCCAAAGATTATAGGGAGCGTTAAAGAATGGTCTAACCTCCGAACATATGAATCCAAAGATTCAATCAACGGTGGTGTCAAAAGACATCCATTCCCATTAACCTCGCCACGTGAAAACCCACGGAGTCTCCATATACTATTAACAATGTCCATCAAAAACCCATTAAACAAGTTCACATAGGTCCTGTCATATGCCGACCTAGTGACCAACGTAGTCTTTGAATCCTTAATAGAGACAGCCACCTCCAAAGTCTTCTTATACGTACACAAGATCCCCGAAAGTCGTGAATACACCGCGGGCGAGGTACTAAAGACCAGGATATAAACCAGTTCTACCGGCGGATAAACAATCCTGATATTCTGCATGAGTCCCGATATCGAAGAGCACGCGGCCGTTTGTTCGAGGAAATCAAGGATGATAAGGGGTCCTGTAGCACCGGATGTCATGCTGAAGCCTTGGGCTACCGTTGCGCAGAGGGTATTTCCACGGGTTATCAAGGATGTTATCGCCGTGGCGGCCTGTTCTGAAGGTGGATTTGAGAGGAATAGGGTGGACCAATGGCGGAGTAGGTTCGNACCGGCGGATAAACAATCCTGATATTCTGCATGAGTCCCGATATCGAAGAGCACGCGGCCGTTTGTTCGAGAAAGTCAAGGATGGTAAGGGGTCCTGTGGCACCGGATGTCATGCTAAAGCCTTGGGCTACCGTTGCGCAGAGGGTATTTCCACGGGTTATCAAGGATGTTATCGCCGTGGCAGCCGGTTCTGAAGGTGGATTTGAGAGGAATAGGGTGGACCAATGGCGGAGTAGGTTCGTGTAGAAAGTTAATAACGTCCTCTGTGACAATGCTACGTCTCCTGGGTGGGAGAAGATGGCCCTCTCTAATGGCTCTATGATGGTGGTGAAAATCTCGTTCCACTCTCTCAATGGTAAATATGCCAAGACAAATAAAACCCTCTCTCTAGACTTAACACCATCCCAACCCCTCAAAAAGCCTCTGAAAAAGGACAACACCGCCGGTGGGAAGCTCTTAGTTGCAGAGACATAATCACCCAAAACCCACAACATATCCTCCAAAATGGTCTCATCTCGCGGATCTTCCTGGATATCCAAAGCCATCGAATGAACCCACGCTGTAATCCTCTTAAACGCCTTAGCAGACGGTCTCAAAAAGATGAGTTTCTGAAGCAATGGATCAGCAGTGATAGCAATAAGTTGATCCGGCAGGGTAATTTTCTCCAACGATCCAACCAAGGAAGCGGCAGAGTCAATTTCTTCAAGAGTGACGGCTGTCTCTGTAACATGGGAAGTATGAGTCCCTGGAATACCTGCCCGCCCTTTAGTTCCAAAGACTCGGCGTGAGCGGAAGCCGTTTTTGAGACCGGCTGATACCTCCTTTTCTTCTTCGGCGCGGCGGTGTTCTTCTTGGATTTCATCGAGGTGGGCGCGCCATGTTGGATCGGGGTGTTTAAATGCTGCAGCTCGTCCTTTGATGGCGTCGCCTACGATGATTTCGGGGTAGTAATCTTTGTATACCCGGAGTAACCCAATGATGGACGGGTCAGCTCCTTGTCTCAGTGACAGGTCCATTCTATACATGTTAGTTTATACCATGTTTAACCAGACAAAAAACTCACAAATACTGAATCCGAAAAGGCCGGACATGCTTCCTCCTCGTGACCAATGCTAACAAATGACATACACCAGCTCTGATCCCTCCAATATCAATCAAGCCAAACAGGACGGCATAACATCTTTCCAGCACTTTAACCCCATCAATTAGATCTGTGATCAAAACCACCCAACGAATCAACAAACTCTGTATCGTCAATGGAACTTTTTCCTCGCCAATGCCCAATGCCGCGATCACTTTAATGACCAAATCGCCGGGCACGCGGGAACGCGGGTATATACTCTTAGCGAGCACAGCAAGAGACGCCTGGTCCAGGTGTGCGGGGTGGGTTACTAAAGAAACTACACGGGATAAATGCGCCTGAGAGAGTCCGTGTTGGTAGATTAGACTTGATAGGGTGTCAACAGTAGGACGGATGGGAGTCTTCCGGGACCGTGGAGGTTGTGAAGCGGCTAAAAGTGTTAGATAGTTTCTATGAAGGAATCATGAGAACTCACCAAGACTTATGTCCGTTATCAATGCATCTATCTCTGTATCTATACTTGAATCGGCCATTTTGAAATCCTCTTTATGTCTTTATGAAAGTATCTAGCATCACGATGTCATGCTTACAACCCTTCATGATGATCATAGACGCGTTAGGATACACAGTGCGTATTCCCCAAACTAGCTGTAACGCAGTGTGAATCCGTCCTATTTAGGAAATCTGATCATATTTTCACTTGGTAGACAGAATACTAACACAGGGTCAACATGCGCGTAACCCTAGGTTGTTAGTTTAACCCTATCGAATAACAACATGGCCATGCCGGATCTCGCCACTTATACTTATACTCATATGGACGTCAGCATCTACATTTCATGCTTCAACATCTTGACATTTGAAGAGGGTAACTTGTTAAACTACGCCACCCTTTCCCAATCCCTTGTTTAGTAATTTCCACCAAACGTACTTAATAGAACTCAACGACGTTCCACAGTTGGTTTCACAAGCCACCGAGTCAACATGATTTAACCTCGTTCGATCTACAATCTACTATACCATCTCAACATGTTCAAACCTCCCAACCCCGTTATTTCACTCATTCATAGGCAAATCAACTCCCTTTCTAGCGGTACGAGCATCGGGCGTAGCAAAAACACCCCTGTTGCCCTTTTTCAGCCGGAAAAATACCGTTTTCCGGGTGGATATATCTCTTCTTCTGCGGCTACCGCTGGGTTGCTAGGTTGGTGTTACACGGGATAGATTGACGGCGTTTGGGTAGATTGGGTACATTACTTTTGCATAGCTTGGTTGGGTTGACTAGCTGATCAGGCTGAAAAGGAAGTAGGATTGTGAATGTGACCAAGATGTGCTGACAACATGAAAAAAAAGGAGGTTATCTAGTTACCTAGACAGTGATTATCAGGGCTTTTCTATTGTGTTGTACATGCAACCCAAAATCTCCCCGCTTAAGAACCATCCAGAAACATAGAAACACCCCTCCCACAGACCTCTTATTCATCGCCATATCAAAGCCTACTTGGATCTCGCTGACTCCTTAGCGTCATGCTGTGTAACAGCCCGGTCCACATTCGGCCCTGGCACGGAGCGCTCTTGACGCAGTAATGGGACCTAAGTGGAGTTTTTTCCAACGCAAACCGTAGATTACCCCGTTGGCGAGTTATCCTGATATAGGATGATGATGTACATACAGATGTACATATGTACATATGTGGATTAATGTTATTGGTTGACTTGTTCATTGAAGGAACCTTGAGGAACTGAATACGTGGACGTACTTCAGACTGGTTTCTTTGATACATCAGATAGGAGGTATGTATATGCATTCATCTGCACACCTACAACATGTAAAAGCCACCCACGGAAACGGCTAGCGGCCCGTCACATACATATGTACTTACATATATGTACACACACCCAATGTCTCTCCCAAAATACCCCTTTGTGTACCACCAAGAAACAACAGACTTTGCACAAAACTCAACCTCCACTATATGCGTAACAGTTTCTTCTCAAGCGTCAAGCGGGGTTACCCTCATGTGGTTTGGCACCTCACATGAGTCAGCCTTGACAACAAGGCTTAAATCTGAGATGTATCAACTACACCAATCATGAGGTTATCGTGCATTGGTTTCTTGAATCAGTCCACATGATACATGCCGTCATCTCAGCCTCGTCTTCCCCGTATTCAAAGAAACTACTACCCAAATGATTCTATTTTCTTCAACTGCATTGCATGCCGATAAATTTCTCCATTCCATTCCCAATGTACCTCGACTCACGTAATTCCCTTCTGTTTGTCTCGCCGTCTTTCCTTCTCTCCTACATTCTTCCTTCCTCATTCTCAATCAACCCCAGCCAATCCAACGTCCATAATCCATTTCCTACCAAAAAAAGCCAAAAAACCCACTATCTTACAGAACCCCAAAATCTCTCCAACCCCCTGTATCACCCTTCTAAACCCTCCAATCCCACCGCAAAACTATCAAATCCATCCACCTTCCTAAATCACGCCCCGCCTTCCCTTCCTCCTGAGTCCAATTCCTTCATCAAGCACGCATTTCTGTCCCCTCTTTCCATCTTGAATTGTCGCAACCCCTCACCATCACATCAATTCCATCGCCGCGAATCTGCGAAATCAATACATCCCAAGAAATCATATTTCAACCACTTTAACCTCCCGCGCACCCCGTTGTATCCCCCGTCCGGCCGTCAAATCTACGCCGTCTTCCGTTCCGAACGCCCCGCCGAAACAAAAAATCAGCCCATATTCTGTCTGTTCCTGCCTATATAGGCCCCCGCCGCCATCATGGCCGACGACGGCATGATGATGGACGGTCTGCTCTTTCCAAATTACTCGTCCACCGCCCTGCCCGCTTCGGCAATCACCTCATCTTATCCTCCGCCTTCAGCCTCGCCGGCTCCCGCTCCCGGAATGTCCTCCTCCGGTGTCACCACCGCTCCCACCATAATCTGGGACACCCAATCCGCCTTCCCTTTGACCGGGCTTACTACCATGGAAGATGACATCATCACTTTATTGACCCCCGTGGCCGTTCATCCTGACGGAAACCCCCAGCACACAACCGACCCGTTTGAGCCTCTGGGCCGCGCTCTTGCCGAATATCATCCCATGGTCCGTCATGTGCCTTACAGTAAGCATGGCGGAATCACCGCTACCCACACGGCATTTATCCAACGCGCACGCGTGGTAATCTTCGTCACCACCGGTCTCCCCGCCCACGAACATGAGCCTTCGCAACTCGAATATGCAGACATTGTGCGCGTTCTCTGCGGTGAAAGCCGTCCGCTCGTTGTAATCGCTTGCTTCGACTTTGCCCCAAGCGACTTCATTATTCTGCAATTGCCTACGGTAATTCACATTCCAAGCTACCGGCCTACCGATCTCGTCGCTGTCGCCACAGCGATGTTCACACAGCGCTATATCCCTCCGAGTCCCGTTGTCTCCCCGTCTTACCGACCATACCTCTACGGAAACAGCTCCCTGTACCCGTCAGAATCGCGCGGCAAGACTGAGGTTGCGCAACGCCGTTCGCGCTCACCATTGTTTAACCGCGGAGTCACCAACACTTACACTCCGAGCCACAACTACGCTTACCCACAAGTCTGGGACCTCTCAACCGGCGATATTAGTCCTATTTCTGCCCTTTGGGAAATGTGCCTACCCGCGCAATTCTGTCTGTCGCTAAAGCGCCTCGACAGCATGTTGCGCCGGCCTGGTTATGCTACGCATTACATTGTGCGCAACTTCAGCGGAGCAATCATTGGTTTTTGCGCCACCTTTGTCAACTACTTGTCACATTTAGCTGATGACTTCTCCGGATGTATCGCTATCATCATCGTTCACCCCGATTACCGCCGCCAGGGCATTGGTACCATGCTTCATGAATGTGCGTACAACGAACTAGAGAACAACCCCAAAGTCGTGCGCATCCAGTTGGGGTCAACTTTCCCACGTCTCCTCCACGGTATCCCATGGGACACCCCGCATCTGCGCCNTGCGCAATTTCAGCGGAGCAATCATTGGTTTTTGCGCCACCTTTGTCAACTACTTGTCACATTTAGCTGATGACTTTTCCGGATGTATCGCTATCATCATCGTTCACCCCGATTACCGCCGCCAGGGCATTGGTACCATGCTTCATGAATGTGCATACAACGAACTAGAGAACAACCCCAAAGTCGTGCGCATCCAGTTGGGATCAACTTTCCCACGCCTCCTCCACGGTATCCCATGGGACACCCCGCATCTGCGCCTATGGAAGGGTCTTTGCTGGGAAGTCGATGGTACCGAGTCAGGTACTGGCGCCGAGGTATCCGATTGGCTTTTGGACTTTGACGATCTTCCTGACATATCCTTGTCATCTGCTGGTCTCACATTTAAGAAGTGTGAACCCGATGACATGATCAAGGTACTAGATCTTGTAGAGCAGGTAATTCTCAAGAAGGACCATTACGGATGGTATGAGCAATATGCTGCCCACAATGAAATGCTTGATAACATCGTTGTTGGTATGGAAGGGGACAGGGTCGTTACCGCTGGCCTTTTATATGACCCCGGTTCCGGTACCGTCTCCGATCGAGATCTCCCATGGGCGGAAAGCATTGGTCCTGATACAGGCGGTTTAACATGCATTTGCATCGCTGGTAAGTTTCTCTCTCTCCCTCCTCCCATCTTTTAAATACATCCAAACTAACCCCCTCTAGACCCCGAATCACCAAGTCTCGTCCGTCCCGACGCCATAATGATCCGTCTCCTCAGCGCGTGCGTTGAAATCCTTAAAAAGTCCGGCAAAACAAAACTCTTTATTGACGGAGTCCGTGGCGGTCATCTGGGATTCCAGTCACTTGGCTTCCGTAAATGGGCTAGCTATCGCGAATGTTTCCATGATATCCGCGAGAGATCTCCACTTAAACCCATCGTCTCCCAAGTGCGGGCGCAGATGCAGGCACAGGCGGCGTTCCTGGGGAAGGAGGAGGAGGGGGAGGATCAGGATATGTTAGGATGAATGAAGAATGAAGAGACAAACTTGCAAAGTGTAGAGAATGAGGTTGGTGGCTCTTTCCTTTTTTTCCTGTGTTTTAGTTCGGTCCGGTTTTGATTTGCTTTGCTCTGGCTTTTTGTAAAAGTGTAATAACATTGGGAATGAAGAACGATTGATACTGTTATGATATGATGCTGATGAACAAGACGACGACATTATGTGTATATGTGTATGTGTGTGTGCAAGAGAGAAAGAAAGAAAGATCGAGAGACAGAAGTCAACGCTACAGAACCCATCCATCATCCCATCGGTCAATCCATCAACATCAGAGTATTCATCCAACCAACCAACCAACCTCCATCCATCTATCCCAACAGAAAGAAAACCGAAAAAAAATAAAAACGATAAAAAAAGATTACACCCAAACAAAAGCAAATACTCCCAATCTCAGACCCACGTCACCGCCTTCAAAACCACTTCCGGATCTACCGGTCAGTAGGCAGATACGACTGAGGATCACGGATACTGCCACCTGCGTCATCCAAGCCCGCCACTGGCCGGTTGTACGAGAAACCATCAAACTGCTGCTGCATGGTACGGGAAAGAACCGGGTCGTCGACGTAGGAATCTTGGGGGTTTTCACGGGTGAATTCGACGTCAAAGTTGGAAGTGTCAAGGGCGTCAGTCTAAAAGGAAACAAAACGGTTAGCTCATTGTCATCACATATTCTTTACTGCCGAGAAAAACTTACCACACGAGGCTTGAAAGTAGGCTCATACTTCCGCTGCAACAACTTCCGCCAATCAATAGCATGGAAGAACGGATGCGCCTTGATCTCGGCGGACCCTCTAGCACCCAACCGCTCATCTGGGTTCCGGTTCAACAACTTGGTCAACAGATCCTTGGCCGCTGCCGGCACAATATCCGAGCTAGGGAAGTGCAGGGGCTCCGACAGAATTTTCCGGTACATCTCGTTAGTCGTCTCATCGTAAAATGGCGGAAGACCAGTCAACATTTCGTACAGCAACACACCCAACGTCCACCAATCCACCGTCTTGTTGTAACCCTTGCCAAGGAGAAGCTCTGGAGCAAGGTACTCGGGAGTACCGCAGAAAGTGTTGGTACGGTCCTCATCCTTCATTTCCAGCTTGCAAAGACCGAAATCGCACAGCGCAATGTGGCCCTGGTAATCGAGAAGGATGTTTTCGGGCTTAAGATCACGGTAGATAACATTGAAACCGTGGAGACACTCGAGCGCGCACAGCAGCTCAGCTGTGTAGAAACGCGCACGGTTGATATCGAAGCGACCTTCTTGCGTCAAGTGGTGGAACAACTCACCACCGTTGACAAAGGCCAGGACAAAGTACAGCTTCTCGGGCGACTGGAAAGTGAACTTGAGCGGAATAATAAAGGGGTTGTTGATCTGCGCGAGAACCGAACGCTCAGCTAGAGTGTGCGCAACCTCGGATCTGGAAATAATCTTGGCCTTGCGGATAGTCTTAAGCGCGTAGATACGGTTGGTGTCCTTCTTGCGCACCTGCATGACCTTTCCGAAAGAACCCTTACCCACAACCTTGAGCAAATCAAAGTCGTCAATCGTCAACTTGGAAGTCTGGTTCTCCACAAAGCGCACGCCAATCTGCAGCTTACCGGTGCCGTGCTGGATATCGACCCAGTTGACACCACCAAAGCCCTTGCCGTCGTTCTTGTTGACACCCGTCTCCAACGCCTCAAACAGCGGGTTCAGGCGCACAGCACCCAGGAAAATGTCGTCGTCGCGGCCAGTTCCGGGCTTGCTGTTGGGGTTGCGCACAAACAGGTGTACTGTCAGTTCACCCACACGCGACACGTCAAACTTGTACTGCGTGTTGCTACCAGCCCACAGGGGGTTCTCGGGAGATCCGTCTACCGAGCTGATGAACACCTGCACCTTCTCAAAGTCCACCAGAGCATAAGGCATGTACTTGCCCGAGACACGACCATGGTTAGTGGGGAGTCCCTTAAAGCCACGACCTGAGCTGGAGGGACGATCGGCGGCGAGCGAGCCCGAAGACGGCGTGTTACGAACCGACCCGGGGCCACCCTTGGAGGCTGAGGCGGCGTGTTGTGAAGCAAAGACGTGCTGGTATTGTTCGGGGAGCGAGAGGCCGCGCGCCTCGTGAAGAGTAATAATCAAGATGCCGGGCTTCTTGATGACGGGAACCTGCGTAAGAGCCTCGGAAGAGGCAACTATACAAACAAAAAAAAACATGTGTTAGTGGCGCTGACGCAGCCTCGGTGGTTAAAAGTAATTCAACTTACCAGAGTTGACGTCGCCATCATCGGGCTTCTCTTCAACCGAGGAACTCGATTTGGAGAATCCCAAGTGAGTGTCCTTGAGCTCTACCAAGCAAAAGGGTTAGCAATTAGTACTTGATTACAAACTATGTATCCAATCAGGCCGAAACGAAACAAGTGCGCGTGTAATATCGAGTACTCAAAAAAGTCCACGACCGCGTTCATGTCCAACCAGACACACAATTGCAAAACCACTCAATGTGGCTGAGGGGCAATTCTCACTCTTAGTAAGCTTCCACGTCGACATGATGGCGAACTCGAATATAAAGCTTGTCGCAAGACCGGCGACAAGGCTGCACGACTTGTGAAAGGGAGTAAAGGAACGTAAGGACAGCAAGAAGCGGAAGCTGAAGCAAAAACGATGGACGATGTGATTTCGCGGGCTGAAAAGCGCAGCTTGATTTGGCTCGCGAGGGGGGGGTTATTTAGGCCAGGTTGAAGGGGAGAAGCCTTTTTTTCTCTGCTTCCTTGGGCAGTTGGATGGATGGGCGGCGAGGTTTAGTGAAGACGAGACAATTTCAGACCTTCTTTTCTTCCGAAATAATTAATCGAAAAGAGAAGGAAAGGAAAAAAATGAAGAAGAAGAAGCTGACAGACAACAAAGTTGGACAATGACAAGGTCAGAATGAAATAAATCCACGAGAAAAAAAAGCTCAAGCAGGTCGAGTGCAATTCGACAGTAAGCGATTCGATAGAGGCGTTCGGGGATGGCTTGTACAAAACAAAGTGCGCTTTGGGGACTTGGGGCGTGTGTTGAGGGGCGTGAATCGATAAGTTTGGGGGGCGGACAGACCAAGAGTAACGAAGAAGAAGAAGAAGAAGAAGCAAAAAGTTATGTATCAACAGAATAACAGAATAACCCAAAAAGATACAAGGCAAAACAACAGTGAACGATGCAAAAATAATGATTGGAGAGATTAAGAATCACGAAAACGGTGACTGAGAAAATCAGTATACATATAATATACCGGTGATTGGCGGGTCAGGTCAGGTCAAGTCAGGACAGAGGAAACATGTCTATACACGGATAGTCAAAAGGAATTATATGGCGAGTCAAGTCAAGTATGTACAACATTCAACGTGAATTCACAGGAGAAGATGATTTGCGGTTCTATGGTTTCTATACTATGATTCTGCATGTGCAGGTACATGCGTAATGTTGCATAACTGGTGGGAACAAGAAGACCTGAACGGCCATGGTAGTTGATAATGTACATAGCAGAAAGCAACTATCAAGAATTGTTAATGTGATGTTGGGCAGTTGTAAAGAACTAAACTGGATAGTATCCCCTGTGCCCAAAACAAAGTGGGACGCCAACTTCCCTCATACAATTGTAGAAGTCTATCCATCATGGTCGCGACAAGGCCGAAGCGGAGAGGAGTTATCCGTCCGTGGTGGTTTGAGGTAAGTTTACCAAACGAACAAATCGTCTTGATTGCGTTGCCCTGGTTAAGTAGGTCCATAAACTTGATCCCGCAATGGCTGACTTTATATGTGTATATATTATATGTACCGATGGACCTACAGAAGCCACCAAAGTCGTGGACCCATCAGACAGAGCAAACAAAGTGCACATCTGTAACTTGTTACTGCATCTGGGCATCTATAAATATGGATATACATGTGTACAATACGTTCTTTGTACACACCACCATTAACATCGCCCGTGTTCGTTTTCTTATACTGGGCCCCTTCTAATAGTCACCTGTAACAATGAACCGCCACTATTTACTTGAACTTGCCACCAACAAACTCATGATCGACATCTATGTATAACCCCCTCCTCCCTCAAAAATTATCACCCTCCTCCGCATAAGCCTAAGCTTCAAATTGATCATCACCAATTGTCCCAGACTACACCAAACTCGCCGGCATTCAAACTTGACCCCGTACTCACATAACCATATTTCCCCTGAATGGTTTAGGGTCTAACCCTCTTTGAATTACAGTTCCACATCTGATATGCACGGTTGTGTGATCCTTTCTTTATCTGGGCTTGTCGCGGGTTGATGATGAAGATATATAAGTTTTTTAGTAAGCCAGTTGGATGTACATATGGACGTGACGTATGTATGTGTGTATGTACATACATACATGCCTTGCCCTCGTCAATATCAAACACGCACGAATATGTATCATGCCCCTTCATACCCACTATTACTGACTAATTCTCAATTCTTGATGCTTCCATTTCTTCTTCTTTCCCTCCCCGTAACTACCAAATCAAGCCAAACAATGACCTCCGCAAGAAATCCACCCAACCCACTAAAACCGTCCACTAAAAGCGCCGCCTCTCCTTATAAAAAGTTACCTAAAAGCGCCCCTATCTTTTCATACGCCTCGCTACCCCCTCGCCTCCTTCATTCCCCTGCCCGCCCTGCATCCACCCAACCAAGCAGCCAAAACCCCTTCTGTAACTGTCTTCTCTTAATCATCCCTCGTCGTAAGAACAAAAAGAACGAAAACAGAAACTCGCCATAGTCCGTTCGGCCCGCTCGCAAACTTAATTCTTGTTCCCGTTCTACACCTGCATTGTCTGCCGTTTTTTTACTTCCTTCCTACCCAAGGTTTTGCCTGTTTATAAATCAAGTATGTATTTACATAATCTAACCAACCTCTTTCCTTGCCTCTTTTTTCCTCATTCCCCCACGTTCAAAGTTCATGCAATCACTATTTCCCAATCAAGCTTCCGTGTATAAACCCTAGTCATATACTGTCACTCATGAAGTAACCCTTTCAGTTACACACAATCGCATCAATTATGTTGTACATCATCTAATCCTTTGAAATTCATAATATCTATATCCTATCATATCGTAACTTGGTTGTTCTTATAGATATACAACCCTTCTTAAACTCCATTTTTGATCATTCAAACTTCATGAACCCCCGCAATAATCTTAAGCCCATCTTGAGAAATCCAAACTATCCAACACCTTGGCTGGTGTCTCCGGAGCACTACCCTCTGGAACTCCCTCCAATCGCTCTTTATTCCCGTCTTTTTCCTTCAAACTCTCTTTCTCCTTCTCCTTGTTGTCACTGCTACCGCCCGTCAAAAACATGGCTACCGAAGTCCGACGCAAACTGCTGTTGAGGGTCTCCCGAAGGTTTCCACCACGTGCACCGCCACCAACTTGAAGGCCACCGGAACTACCCGAACTGATACTCCCGTTGAGCATTCCCTGTGGTGTATCATGCATTGATCCGGCACTTTGAGGAGGATAGAAACCACCCGGATGTCGTTCTCTATCACGAACCAATGATGCAGGTGGCTTCCCATCGTAACGCTCGTGAAGACGTTTGATCTCCCGTAGACGGTTCCGCCATGAAGACGTGTGTTCACCTATTTGGCGACCAGACCACACCTGGGAAAAGACCGACGCATTCATCGCCAAAAGACGAACAAACTCGGGGAGTGCCTTGAGAGACACCATCTTGGTCTCCGCAGCAGGTGAAATTTCGGGAAATCCAGGCTTACGCATAACCTTGACACGGAAGTACGGGCTACTTTTTTCTGCCGACGGAACACCAGAAGTCTGCATTGGGTTGGGTATCTCGGCCCCGGGACTGATTGCCGATTCAGGTGATGCCACCCCTGTAGTCTGTAGAGCCTCAGTGGTCTTCTCGCGACGGTCGACAAATGAAGAAATAGCCTCCGGTGTAACCACAATGTTGACGTAGTTAAACTCACTCGGGAAAGTATCGAATCGGAACGGAAGGCCAGAGTCGTTCCAGATGATGTTGACAAAGTCGTTTCCAATATGCCGCTTCTTGTTGTTTGACCGTGGATCCATTTCGAGATTCGTCGGCATTTGCGTTGTAACGTGGTACACAATCTCCATAACACGGTCCCGCCAGCAAAACGCAAACTTTCCATCAGAATCGTACTCCCGATCAAGACCCTGGGTGTTGAAGGTCGCTCCCTTAAGCCGCGTCAAAGTCCCGAGCCCGTTGACAAACGTCACGTAGTCACCGCTGCCAGAGACATTGGCCAAAATTTCCGCTTCATCCGTCTGATTTTCACCAACATAAATCACACCAATCTTGTGTCCATCGATAGATAAATTGCGGTCAAACGACCGGATCGCTCGTGCAACCATATCATCGTCGGGTAGTAAAACAGGTCGCATGGAGGGGTAAGGCTGTGGTGACGTCATGCATAGATGCAACATAAAGTGTTCAGGCATAATCTTGGTTGAAGAATCCGCAATCAATGTCCCATTTTGCTCTGCAATTGGCGCCAATTTGTGTTGTATCTTGTAGGCGTTGGTACCAGACGGTTGCCGCTTCGTAATCTGTGTCCAGCCAGTTGAAGTCGCCTGTTGAATAGTGATGATACTGTTGCCATAAAGCCAATGTTTCGTTTCAATGTTTCCAAACCGTAGGCTTGTGAAGGCGGGGTCTGCTTTGTTCTCATTAACATCGGCATACGTCACTCGTTGCATAAAGTCCATGGTGACCACGGCTTGCTCCTCAGGGCCATTTGGCCCATCAGCATCCTTGAACAAGTTGGAAGCAATCCAATGGACATAGTGTTGACGATCTTGCAATTTGAGCGCCAAAAACCAAAAGATGACCACATGGTAGGCAAGAGCGTACACATATTGCGGTAGATCTTGAGAGGCAGCTAAAGCTTCTGACCCAGCTGCATCGCCGACGCTCGTCATACGGCTTGTGGTACTTCGTTGACGTCGGTCACGTACATACTCGAGATAACGAAATGAGATACCAAAAATGACATTGTACTCTTCTTCGCGGAAATGACTGTAGATGTTTGGCATACGGCCAAGGACACATAAAAACTCCAGGATGTGCATAGCAACATGGGGTTGTGTAATGACCTTAGCCATCAATGGCAACATCTGTTTGACACAGCGAACCGTCGACTGTGGCATTTCGTGGCAGCAGATAGACAACGCATGAATGCATGGCTTGGCGCATCTCTCCCACTTTCCAATTCCATGAACGAAAACTGATACAACTTCATCTTGTTGCGTGCGCGTGTAGTGTTCATGATAACTGATGAGCATTGTCAAACACTCGAAGAGGCAGATTGCAACATCTGCACGCCTGAGACCACAGCCCAATTGAGGTTCGATAAGATCGCCACGGAAGAGTTGCTCGCAAACTAGCTGCCGGAGTTTGAGTATTTGCTCAATGCTATCACCCCAGAGAGAATGGTTGGCCAGTTGTGAAGGAAGATGAGCAAGAATGTACGTGTAGATTTCCCAGTTGGACGATTTGGATTCCAAAACACTCTGTACAACACTAAGCCAATATTTAACAGGTAGACAAGTCTTAACAGCTACCATATTAGAGTCGTGCGTATCCGAAGGTGTGAAAACTTGACTAGGTTCCCCGCTGAGTAAAGCTGAGCTGTCTGTGCTAGCACCCAAATCATCACCAATTCCCGGTGGAGGCACTGGCTCATCGCCATCGACGTTGATCTCCACATCATTATCAACAAACTCATCGCTGTCATCATCGTCTGAGTCTCTGTCATCTCTGACAAGTACAGGGACATTACCAGGCATACGAGACACTAGCAACCGACTGAAAATGTTTGACGTCAATGCTTCCGGGTCAGGCTTCCACCAGACATCTGCGCCTTGTTCCATCCTATCGCTCATAGCCGTATTTTGTGACATGATAGATTCATCGATGGATTCTTTGGCCGAGGCAACTGGACGAGGTGTTGGTCGACGTTTGTTGGCATCTTGAGCGAGCTTCCTTTTCCAAGATTCAGGCGTGCGCACTAGAAGATCGACGAGGAAGTCATTATCGAAATCAGCCGCCAAGTAGATCCGATGAGCAAAGTCCGCCCGAATACTGAATAAAAATTTGGTTGCTGTTAACCGGGCATCGGTTTCATAATCCTTGCTCTCAACTATTTCAAGCAGAATTTGGAAGATTGACGCTGATTTCCTGCCATCGATATCCATCAGTCTTTTAAATAGAGTCACAAACCCACGGGCAACGACGTTAGAAGGAGTACCAAGCTTCCCAAGTCCAAACTCTGGATCCACTTCAGAAGCGAGCCGCCGAACTATCTGAGATTTGTCAATGACAACCTTAAGTCCCTGGAGGATCTCTTCAAACAATAGTTCGTCCGCATTTGTGGCAACAGAAAGCATCAAGTTCATAGTGGCGTCAAGAACTTCGACATCATACTCCTCATCAACTGTAGATAAAATCCGGCGCGCCATCTTGGGCATAAATTTAGTCGCATTGCTATCCGTAACCACGTCATTGATCTGATTGGCATCTGTGATCGCGCAAAGTGCCTTGAGACGAATTTCAGTCGACCGGTGCCGCTCCATGAAAAAGAAGTCAAGAACAAGCATAATATTCTGCTCCCATTCAGGGTCTGCCGGTGAATAGCATCTAAACTCATTGAAGTAGTCTAGGATAACATGAGCGCTTGAGTCCGGTAGTGAGTAATGGGCAATATGGCACAAGAATTTGATAATCATGGGCCGGGGAACTTGTGTAACAAAAGTCTTATCGGTGGCAAGAAGCTCTAGGCGGCTAAGAAGCTTAGAAACACCCTCATCGAGAGCACGAATTCCGAGATCGAGACCGGAAGTCCCCGAGGAAGGAAGGTTCGGGTTCATAGCTGAAGTGGCAGGGTTGACTGGCTTTTTGGCGCATTCTTCGGCTGCCCGAAGCAACACCGTCCAATCTTCATCTTGAGCCAGTTGATGGACTTGCCCATCCTCATCACAAAGTAACATGTTGATAATTCGAATGATCCCAAGATAAATGCTGGCCGGAGACTTGGACTTGGGGTCAAACACAGTAGATCTGACAGCACGGGCCGCAGTATCCAGGCCATCGGCAAGCACGGTGAATGGAAGTTTGAATCGCCGATTAGAAGTATGGAGTAATAGCTTGTACAAAATGGCGAGGGCTCCTTTGATTTCATTAACCTCATTGCTGCGGAGAGTTGCCCCTGAACTAAAGGCGCGAAGAGAATCCAACAGATGGCGGACAACAGCTTGACCATTGTGAGAGTCCAACAGATTTGAGAGCAACTGCCAGGCCTTTTCGCGAAGGTTGGCGATGAGAGTATAAATAGTGCCTAGCAGTTTTACACAGGAAGCAAGACGCTCAGCTGGTATCGTGCGATATGTGATAAGAGTATGCAGGATGGTGATGGACCGATCAAGGTCTTTTTCTTGACGTGTTTCGGTGCAAATATTGACGAGAGCATCAATAACCTGGCAGACAACAGGATCATCCGCAAAACTAAAGTTTGTCTTGATAACCGTTTCCAGGAATTGAAACAAGTTATCAAAGTTTTGCTCTTGTCCAGTCAATGTGATTGTTTTTGATTGAGACTTGTTCTTATCAGCCTCACGACGAGCAGCAGAAACCACAGAATAGTTCTTGTTCAACCACCGCGCAAGCAGCGGACAGAGGGCATATTCAAAACCAGAGAGGTTGCGTCCCTTTAGTGACAAATCATCAAGGACGGCTAGTTGTAGATGAAAGTCATCCGCATGGGCATCGATAGCAACGCCATCTTGAAAAAATTCGGCCCTGTTGATAGACTCAGCATCACGATGTTTCACACACTCCGTCAATAATTGCCAACCGGCAGTTCGAACGTCTGGCGGTTGATAGGCTTGGATCATGTCTCGGGCGGCCTTCCAAATGCCCATCACAGTATCGATTTGGCACTCCCGTAAAATGAACCGAAGAGTACTAGCGGCAGCTATGCGTTCTGCTGGTGAACCGTGGCGGAGAGATTCGACCATGGCTTGGTGGTTGTCTTTGAGACCGCGTGTTCCTCTCATGGCTGAAGTTGATGGTCTCGAAAGCAGGGAAGAGGTTGATGGTGTATTGCTGCCGAATCCGAAGAGTCCCGTTGGCGATGAGCTAGTCACAACTTCTGAAACTGTAGGTGAAGAGTTTACTAGCGATTGGTCACGACTAGGTTGGAGTCTAACACCAGTCAAACCGCGGAAAACACTCGCAAGCCCGCCACCGCTGCTGGCGGTCCGGATACTTGGCTCCGGTGAGTCGGTGTTGTCTTGGGGTGACATTTCGTCTGGATTAAAATGTGTTGTCCGGACTTTCAAGTCGGGTTGCCCCAAAGAGGCTAAACGTCGTAACATGTTGTGTTAGTGTGCGTGGTCTTGTACATATTTGTTGGTGGTAGAAACAGGAAAGATGGACAAAATGTTCAGAACAGAAACAAAATGGTGACAAAATAGTAAACATGCGCATCGACTGTAAGTCGATCACAAAAGTGGTTGAAGTAATAAAAAAAAGACAAAGAACCTGGGTAGATTTACAAAGGTAAAGACATGACACCAGCAGCTATCATGTGGCTCGATGGACCTAAAAGTGCAGACGGTAGTGGGCTTCCCAGAGACTTCACGGTTGCGTCACTGGGCTTCTCTACAGCACATGCCCCAAGAATCAAAGTACCATGTGTCAAATATGGATACATAAGGCTCCAAGCAGGATGAACAGGAACAAGAGAAGCCCCGCTCTTACATCGTCCTTTGAGTTATCTATGTATATCATGTCTTTTAACGTATGTATAGGGGATTTTCAGTGCGGGTCCAGACCCTCCCTGAACAAACGGCAGACTGATCCTAATGATGCAGTGAAAGAATACAGCGTGCAACTTCATGGTGTACAGAAGCAACCGTCTCCACTGATAATAAGATGCGCCGTGTTGGTTGATAACGTTATGTCCCCAGGATCGATTCGGACACAGGCCTCAGCGCCGGCGCATGCACACAACAGCGGGGAAGGGGGCGTGGGGGATACAATGGGGGTTCGTATAATTGGGGCCAAGTGATAATCATGGAGGTTAGACATGGCGTGGTCTTGCGCCAAACGCCACATTGGTATGGGGCGATAGATACCGGTGATCAACATACAAACAGACGGGGAAGGTGTAGATAAAAAACGGGGCAATCATAGTGGCAATTGAGGGACGGGATAACTTACAACGGCGGTAATAGGAATGTCAGTCGGTTCAACGTTGGTACAAAATATCCCAGTTGGCGATACAGGACTGGCAGAGTACACAGAAGATACTCAGTGCGACGTCTAGATAAACAAATGTGTTGGCACAGACGGGCCAAGCCGCAGTCTATTTTCCTATGGCCCGCGCAAAACAATGGCCCACGGCGTTGATGAAGTCACAAGGGTGCAACCGGTAGCGCTAGGTGGACAAGTACCCAATCAGTCAAATCAAGCGACGTCTCTAGTGTACATATGAGGAGCAAAGCGCAAAGCGCTGCACAACGTCCTCGGGTCAACTATGCGGGTAACGCAAGCAAACAACGGGGATGACAAGGAATGGGCAGGTGATCGATCGAGGATTGATGAGTAACGAGACGTTTGGATCAATCGGCCGACTATCCGGGCTTGGAGGTGGAGGAGCGGGATGGAAATAGCGGTTGTAACGGGATGTTATAGTGCGGGCATGCAAGCCAAGCAAGCAGTCTAAGAAAATATGCAACAGCACGCGGCAGCTGGTGTGAGCTGCAGGTATGGTGGTAGATTGCCAGAAAAGGAGTGGAAAGGATGGTGTGTATATGCTGTGGTTTGTGCCAGTCTGGGTATGCGTGTATGCGTGTATGTGTAGCGAGTCCAACGGGTTTAGTGAGAGTTGATGGATGCGTTCAAAACGATGTGGTTCGAGCGTTATCGTGAGATTGATGGTCGAGAGTGGATGATGGGCGCAATTGGGGTAAAACAGGCAAGTAGCGAGGAGCAATGAATTTGGTATATCTGGGGTTCAGGTTAGAGGGCATGTTCCAACAATGATGAACTGGCCAAATGTGAAAAAAACTGACTGGAAAGGACTTTGCTAGTTTAGGATCTAAAGCTGGTTGCGAGAAGCCGTCAATTCACACGCAGTCACTGGGTAAAAAGGCAAAGGAGGCAATGACAGGCTGCGGTTATCTGATGTGAATCCTTGGAGAACAGGGCAGATGAGCCATCAGCGGGTTGAGGTGGGCGTTGACGGTATTCAATGGATGGCTGACGTCGAGCTTAGCGCCTTCACAGCACATGCTGGACCTTTGAAAGTCTCGATTTTTCTTTGCTTGCGGGGGTGGGGGTGAGCCTAAGGCTTATCGGTAATGATTCCTGGGCAAATCCTCCCAAGGCCATCACTATGCAAAATGGAGGTTGGAAATGTCATCCGACCTGGAGAAGACATCTATTGTAAGCCAATGGCTCCCGAATGTCGGGGACGAGACAAGGCTGATGGGGATCACTGGACTTGATTACACAAATTGAAGAGTTTTCACGCAAGGTGCCCCAGGCAGCAGACACACACGCTGCGGCAGCGGTTTCCCATTTGATGGAGTTGCTTTTGGGTTAGGGATAATGGCGATTTGCCAATTGTGGAAAATATCAAGACATGCCGACGTACATACGTCATGCGCAAGGTTTTTTTTGTGCGTGACATTCCACTCTGACCATCTACTGTGCTAAGGTGGCGCTGGGAATGGAGTTGGTTGCGGCAGCAAGTCCAAAGATATACAAACATACATAACTAACATGAGCACAACTTTACAGAGCCTCTGGTGTGAGGATCCGACCAAATGGTGTGTAAGTCGTGATTGTAATGTCGTCCCTAATACCTTGATGGGGCCAAATTCAACATTGACCGAGATTCAGTAACCCTATATGCATGGCACAACTGTTTGACCCCACTAATTGCCGTTCTTCACCGCCTGCAAGCTCTCTGTCATAGTTGAGCTCTCCTCATGTCTTCCGAATTAGTGCTAGCATCCGCTGCGACAGAAATCAAGGACCGGCATGCCCCCCACTCGCCCTCTTTTTGGTGGACGGACGCAAAGCTGGCACGGAGTCCAAAGTGTGGAGCATCACCTTCTATTTGGGTCGGGCGGGAAGCGTTTCCCCTGCAACGGCGGGCCCCAATCAACAATGGAATCCCTGGCATCCAAGCTCTTAACATCAGGGCATGAATAAAAGTAGTTCCCTTGTTTTCTGCCTACTTCTGAATTCAGCCGTCCAATTGTAGACATCAGCAAGACTGCCAAAAACCTTCAGCCTTGTGCTGCATTCCTGCCTACTCAATCATTTATTGTGGTAACTACATCACCTCTGCTGTTTGCTTACATATTGCCAACAATTTGGTCTTGCTCTTGTGTTTTCCCTTTCATCTTTCCTTTCTCCCCACCTCGTAATTCTGCCTTTTCCTCTTAATTCTCTAATTCGACGTTCTGCGCGTTCAAATACTTCACAATGGCCGCCGAACTTTCTGTGATTGCGCAGCTTTTGGATGCCACCCTTGATCCCGCTGCGCATCGTCAAGGTAAGCCGTCATACAACAGCCGGGGGGCGGCATTTCTTACCCCCGCTATTGCGAGCACAACAATGTCCTCTAACGTTATATTCTCTCGTCACAGCCGAAAACGCCCTGAAGGAAGAACAGAAGAAGTCACAGTACTCGCTGACTCTACTCAACATTGTGGCTTCAGCAACTCTTCCACTCAAGACTCGCCTGGCTGCTGCTCTTGCTTTCAAGAACTTCATCCGCACGAACTATGTGGTACGAACACAACGCGACCCTGGGCCATTGGCCAACCAGACCCCGCTTTCCTCGCTAACATGTGATATCTCGATATAGGACGAAGATGGTAGCTATAAGCTTCCTAACGACGAGGTCCTCACAATTAAGAAGGAGCTGATTGGTCTTATGATCAGCTGCCCATCAGCCATCCAGAGTCAGCTTGGAGAGGCGATCAGTATCATCGCCGATTCAGACTTCTGGGAGAGATGGGATACTTTGACCGGTGACCTTGTCAGTCGGTTTTCTGCTACGGACCCCAAGGTCAATGTTGGTGTTTTGGAAGTCGCACACTCCATTTTCCAGCGGTGGAGACCACTCTTCCAGAGTGACGGTCTGTACAAAGAGATTAACCATGTCATCAACACATTTGGCAAGCCCTTTGTAACTCTTCTCATCGTAAGTATTCATGCCCGATTTTTGATGATGACCGTAACTAATCGTTCCCCAGACTACCAACAACCAGATTGACACCCACCAAAATAATCAGGCCGTTCTCAAGGGCTGGTTTGAAACTCTTAGCCTTCTCATGCGTATTTTATACGACATGTCTTCTCATGATATCCCTCCTATTTTCGAAGAGAACTTGGGCGATATCTGTGGCCTCTTGGCCAAGTACCTCAAGTACACTAACCCCGTACTTGCCACTGACGACGATGATGAAACCAGCATTGTGGACGTAGTCAAGTCGGATATTTGCGAGGTTTTGGAGTTGTACACCACCAAATACGGTGAAGATTTTATGCAGTACTGCCCTCCCTTCGTGGAGACTGTTTGGACTTTGGCCTCTAACATGGGCCCTGAGACTAAGTATGATGGTATTGCTAGCAAGGCTCTGCACTTCCTGACTGCCGTCGCCGGTACCAGAGAGCAAAGTGACAACTTTAACAGCGAGGCAGTTCTTACACAAATTGTTGAGAAGGTTATCCTTCCTAACCTTTCTCTGCGTGAGTCGGACATGGAAATGTTTGAGGATGAGCCGATTGAGTTTATTCGCCGTGATCTCGAAGGATCTGATACGGATTCTCGTCGTCGTTCGGCTACCGACTTTCTCAAGAAGCTCATGGAGCGGTTCGAGGGTCTTGTCACTGGTATTGTCTCTCAATATGTCAACCACTATCTCGAGCAAGGCAAGACGGATTGGAAAGCCAAGGATACTGCTATCTATCTGTTCATCTCGATTGCCTCCAAGGGTGCTGTAACAGCGTCCCATGGTGTAAAGTCAATCAATGACGGACTGAATGTAGTTGACTTTTTCCAGCAGAACATTGCTAGTGACCTCACAAGCACTTCGTGTGAGCCGATTTCCAAGGTGGATGCTATCAAGTATCTCTACTTGTTCCGGTCCCAGTTGTCCCGTGAGCAGTGGAAGGGTGCTTTCCCTCACTTGATGGCGTGCATTGGTTCAGACAACTACATTATCTACACGTATGCGGCTATTGCTGTTGAGCGTCTGCTCTTCTTGACTGACGATAATGGTCAGCATATTCTGTCGGGTGAGGATATCAAGGGATTCTCTGGAGAACTCCTTGAGCACTTGTTCAAGCTCATTGAGCAAGACCCCTCGCCTGCCAAGCTCCAAGAAAACGAGTTCCTTATGCGTTGTGTGATGAGAATCTTGGTTGTCCTCAAGGAGCAGCTTGTTGATATCCTCCCCGTCGTCCTGGAGCACCTTGTTGGTATCATGCAGATTATGAAGCAGAACCCCAGTAACCCTCGTTTTTACTACTACCACTTTGAGGCTCTCGGTGCTCTTGTTCGTTATGGTTCTGCTACTCACTCCTCTCTACTGAATGAGAAGTTGTGGACTCCTGTCAACCAGATCTTTATTGAGGATGTGGCTGAGTTTGTTCCGTACGTCCTTCAGATTCTTGCGCAACTCCTGGAGTCTAGCCCTGTTGGTGGTGTTTCGGACAATTACCGTCTGTTGATCGATCCTATTCTTAACCAGGCGATGTGGGAAATTCGTGGTAATGTTCCTGCCCTCGCGCGGTTATTGACGGCTTTGATTCCCCGTGTTTCTCAGGATATTGTGGCTGGTCAAAAGCTTACTCCTGTCCTTGGTATCTTCCAGATGCTCTTGGGTCGCAAGAAGACTGAACTCAATGCTTTTGACATTATCGAGTCAGTGATTGTCAGCTTTGAGTCAGGTGCTTTGACCAATTATTTCCCAACCATTCTCCAGTTGCTGTTTGGTAAGCTTCAGACTGCTGCTGATTCTTTTAAGCTCCGGTTTGTTCGGTTCTACCACCTTGTTTCCGCGCATCTGGAGCGTGGTTATGGCACTGATTACTTTATTGAGCAGTCGGAGAAACTTCAAGCTGGAATCTTTACTCAGATCTACCCGGCTATCATTCTCCCTGAGACGCCCAAGCTGGCCCGGCCTGTGGACCGTAAGTTGGCGGTTGTGTCGCTTACCAAGACGTTGTGCAACAGTAACGCTTTTGCCACAAAGTTCCTCAAGGGTTGGGCCCGTACGTGCCACGCGGTGTTGGAGTTGGTAGCTAATGCGCCAACAGTGGTTGTCGGTCTTGGTGATGAGCTGATTACCGGGGCTGATGTTGATGACATTGGCTTCGGTGTTGGGTTTACTGCGCTGAATACTTGCAAGCCGATAGTCCGTGATGATTTCCCGGAGATTGCGGATGTCAAGACGTGGATTGGGCAGTACCTGCGTGACGCCAATAGCAAATCCAACGGGACAATTTTGCAGTTTGTGCAGGGACGGCTGGAGGGAGAGGCTCAAACAGCTATGGCTGGTCTGTTTGCCTAAATAAAGTTGTGGATTTTGGTGATTGTTCTGTTCTTTCTTTTTTTTGCAAAATGTACTCATATACATGTGAAGAATGCCCAAATGGGGGGTATTCACGGTATTGAGGGTTTTATTTCATAGATTTGATTGGGTCTGTTTTTAGGGGTGTTATTATGATACATGTTTATTTTGTTATTTATGATCTACTTGACATGGATATATGCACGTAACGCACATCATGATATTACGTATGTATGTACATATGTATGTACATAGTTGTATGCTTACATTCATATAAAGGTGAAATTGCATACAAAGAAAAAATATGTTTTGTATAAAAAAAGACAAAAGGGGAAGTATATTCTACCCAACAATAAAACAAAACAGGTAATTGTAACCCGTATACGCAAAAAAGAAGTAAAAAAAGAAAGAAACTCAAATCAAAAAGCCACACCCAAAAGTTCGATCCATACATACACATACAATCCAATCCGTCATGACAACTAATAAATCAAGCAAGGAAAATCAACCAAAGAAAAAGAAGTAAAAAAAACCGCCAACAAAAAGAAAACAATAAAAATGGTATCATCTCGATCAAAACAATAGAAAAGAAAAAACGGCAAAAAAAGAAAACAAACACAAGACCATTTGCTCGTTAAAAGAAACCACCATCAGTCGTGGGAATCACCCCTCTCAAGACCCCATCAGTCCCATCCGATCTCTCATTGATACTCCGTGATGGCCGTGGCGGCGGAACAAGAGTCTTCCTATTATCCGAACGCGCGACAAGATGATGGGAGAAACTCCGGTCGTCGTGGTCCGAGTCGTCGTCGAATATGGCGTCGCCTAGACNCCTAGACCTTCAGTGCTAGAACGACTTCCGGTGCTGTGTGGGGGACTGACGTTGGATTGTACGAGGATGAGGGAACTACTTGTTGATAAACGGCGGGAAATGTCTGACGTGCTGGGACGGGTTGTTACGGATCGGATGGGGGGGAGGGGAATGTGAGAGGGAGAGGGGGATGTGGGATTGAAAGGGGTGGATGTAGCTCCGGTGAGGGTAGCTACGGTGGGGATGGAAATGGTGGTAGTTTGTTGAGAACGAAGACCGGGAAGTGTCATGCCGGGGAATAATGCGGACGCATCTGATTGTCGACGATCAGAGGTGGTAGTGGACGGACGACGACTAGATTGTTGGCGGGGAAAGGCAGATTGGCGGAGCGGCATGGCATCAACGACGATATTAGTCTGCTGGAAAAACGTATGTGGTTGGCTCTGGGTGCGCGACGACATGGTGGGGCGACGACCGCTATAGCCGGTTTGTGGACGGTAGGGCGTGGTGCTGGTGGTGGTGGTGGTGTGGATGAAGGAGGAGCTGAGGGGACTGCGCAGATCGGGATCTTCATGACGAGAGCTGATAAAGTTCAGGGCTTTTTGGGCCTTGTCGGAAATGGTGGTGTCGTGACGTTGTAATTTGTGATTTAACGAGCCGCTTGATCGGGAATAAAGTCCGTTTGATTGAAGACCCATCTTATCGTCCTGTAGCGAGACAGTCGACATGTGTCCAACAATGTCGTCATCATCCTCACTATCCACAGCCGACTCAGAAATAGTCTGGCTTGAAAGATCCTCAGTCGCGCGGGTCTTGGCAAGACGTTCTTTCCGCTTACATTCAGCCTCTTTCATCAAAGCTTCAAATTTCGCAAGTGAGCTCAACTTCTCTTCACCGCGTACAATGCGCTCAGATCCCGGGACCATGCGCATATTGAAAGCTCTATCCAAGATCGTCTCACCGGGTACCGGCGGTGAGCTCATATCCATGGGTGTTTGACGCTGGTCGATACTTTCACGACGACGGACAGGCGAGCTGACTAGTGAGGCGCGGCCCTTGGCAGTCCACACGTCATTTGGGTCCGTCTTGTATTCGTCCAAAGTGGTCGTGGTAGCTGGTGATGGGAAGTCGACGCTAACAGGGCTGAAGGGATGAGTGGAGCTGTAGTTGGGGATGATGCTAGAAGGAGTTGAAAGATCACTAGCTTTTGAGCGCAGACTAGGCGAGTCGGAACTATACGTAACGGCACGTTCCCGGCTAGATTGGGTGCCGACGGAGCCCTTGTGCTGGGCGCGCGGGTTACTAGTGTTGGTACTACCGCTTGGCGGACGAGTGATTTCGGTGCGCGAGTTGAAGGGATTGACGAAAGTGGGTGATGCTGGAGACTCCGGGCTCATGGGGCTCATGGGACTCATGAGACCAGGTGTGGCAGGAACTGCCGGTGACGCCACTGGGATTTTGCGGGTCAAAATGAATCGACTCCATTCGTGCAACAGAGGCTGCTTGTCATCGGGAGTAGTGCGGAACCATAGCTCCGTTGATGATGCAGTATCCTTACCCGACATTAACCCAGCAGCTCGAGATGAGCGACGTTTACGTTCTTTGTCGGCCAAAGTAACCACCAGAGTTGGTAAAACCGGACCCTGTTTTCTGTGTTGAATCATCTGAACATTGCACGAGATGATTTGCGATAAAGGACATTGGAAGATAGCGTCGGAATCATCCTGTAATACGAGAAGGAACATGTTAGCTTGCAATTGCCAAGATCATGTAAAAAACTACTTTATATGACTTACCTTGTGCTTGTAAATGCTCAAGTACATGTCATCGCTAACAATTCTCAAAGAATCTTTTTGTTTCTGGTTTGCGCCTGGAGCAGGAGTCGGCAATGCATCTCGCTTTCCACAAACGACGTGACGAGTCTGTGATGGGAGGAGTGACGAGAATAGTTAGTGTATTTGTGACAAACCCAAAAAAAAGGGAGCTAGCTTTGGCTCTGAGTTTAATATAGCGTACCTTCCAAGCGGCTCTCCCGAGAATCTGGGTACGATCCGGAGGGACCATTAAAGCGCTCTCTATGCGATCCATACTTGCGGTATAATCCATAGTGGAGATATATGGTGATGTCGGTGTCATTGTAGAAGGATTTTTGACAAATTGTAGCTGCCAAAATCAAACAACGAGCCAAGGAAATAGCCAAAAAAGAAAAGGCCAAGGGAAAGAAGCGGAGCGAATAGAAGAGAAGAAAATTAAGGAAAAAAAGGACGTGGAGCTTATTTCCAGACACCGCGATCCATATTCAGCAGTCTTGTTGGGCTCTTAAAAGTTCGATATATCTGTCAGACAGAAGCACGCGACTAACTAGATATAGCGTCTTAGAAAGAAAAAAATAGGAACTGAAAATGATGTCGACCAAGGAAGTTGCGAATGGCGAATTGTATGTATGTACCGTAGTTACTGATTACGGGGACGAAGATGCTTATAATGATGACGTTGCTTCTAGAGTTGCAACAGGGAGAAGCAGAGACTTTCAAAGTTCCAGTTGCCGGCTAGAATACTACCAAAAGGGAGGCAAAGAAAAGGGATATAGATTGTGATTGTTGTCGGTTAACAAAGATTTTGAGGGCGGTGGAAGTGGCGTCGATGGAGGCGGGACTTGTTTGTATGAAAGACGAGAAGAATAGAATAGTCAAGAAGGCGACATGAGAAGAGGCGAATAGACGTGGCGGATGTATAATTGGCGAATTTCGAGGAGGGTAGTAGTTGGCGAATACAAAGATTACAATAGGTAGGTAGGAACGAATCGAACGGGACGACTAGATAAGAACGGAAAAGAAGAAAAACAAAGAAAGCAAGTAGGACAAGAGACGATATGATGCAAAGAACAAGAACAAGAAGTAGCAAAGTTGAAGGAAAGCGAGCGTCAAGAAGGAAAGCGAGAAGAGACAAGATTGAAAGGGAAGGGAAGGGGGGGTGTATGTCGTATGTGGTTGCCGCAACACGATACTATATAAAGAAGTAAGATTTGAACAGAACAGGACAAGACAAGACACAGATGACGAACGACGATGATGACGAGACAGAAAAAGGTAAAGAAGAAGAAGTAGTAGATTGACCGACCGAGTAAGTAAAAATGGCGATGACGGTAATATGAATTTCAAGAAAAAAAAAAGAAAAAAAAGGGCCTGGTCTTGAGGAATTTGGATTGATAAATTTGGGAATTTAGCTGATTGAGATGCTTGAGCAGCTTGTTGGGGTCATGGGCCTGGACATATTGAGAGATGATGACCAAGCTTAATCAATGTATTTTATATGACGGTGTCTTTTTTTTGGGGGGAAGAGGGGGGAGTCCTTCTTTTTCTTGCTTGTTGCTTGCTTGCTTGCTGTTGTTTCGGGGCTAAATTGTCTGTAACTTGTGTTACTACGGTGTCTCTTTACTTTTACATTCACCGAATACAGAGAGAAAGAAGGAGATCTGACAGTTTACGGTGAAGATGGTGTATGTATAAAAAGAAAGCATCAATGTGCTGTGATTATACGGAGGTATTTTCTACTTTGGGTCCCTTAACCACCATTGGCGTGGTGTCGTCGGGATGAAGCGAGTGATGGGTGATTTATTTGAACTAGGTATGTATATAGATTTTGGTTACATGCAGAGTCGGAGACTTAAGAATCTCTAGACAACTATATCTGTGAAGAATAAAGACAAAAAGACGTTATAAAGGACGTTACAAAAAGACTTCTCACACTCTCTTTCACCATCTTCAAAGAACAAACTATGCCGTGTATGTGAAGAATAAAGCAAGAGGCTGCGTACGTGGGTTGTCCAGGTTATGTGAAATTGAATTGATTCATGCATCTGCCGGGCACGTCGCACTACCTAAATAGGAAAAAAAGAAGAGAAAGAAAAGAGAAGTAACGAAAAGAAAAAACTACACAAGTGAAGGGGCAGTCAAGACAAGACAAGACAAGAACCCAAATTCGTCTCTCTTTACAGGGAACAACGTCCTGGAAGGAACGGGCGGGCGGACAGGCTTGTATTGTATTGTACATAGTGTATACAAGACCAGGGCAATAAGAGGTAATTGCTTTCGGTGTTTTTTTTCTACAGTGGGCTAGATTGAGATGATACAGAATGATTGTAGCCTCGTTGGGGGTTTAACTGTGATACTGTATGGACTATATACATACATATCTTTAGTGGCGATATCAAAATGCGCACAGCCGTGGAGCTGGTGATGTTTGGGGGGATAAGTTGGACAGGAGGAGAATGGTTTGCTTGTAAGTTTGTATTAAGCCACCAATTGAATAACCGTACATCACATCTACTGAGAAAGAAAAAAGTACAGCACAACGTATGTAGCTGTCTTTTTACGTGGTCCAGGCATAGAACTTAGTAGAACGCCACTATAGGCCAGCTTCCCGACACCCAGACCCCCGTCTCTCAGACCTAACCTAGCAGATTCATAATGGAAGAAACAAGACCCGTATGTAATATCCTTTTTTTTTCTCAGTATGTCTACTTAATGAACCAACCCTCCCTCCCTCGGCCGGTCGGTATAATCTGTGACCCCACTGCAACGTTATAACGCCCGCATATATTCACAAAAAAAAGATGCGGTTTGGCTTTAAGTTGGAAGGAGGGAGGGGCAAGGTTGAAATTAGAACTGAGTGTCTGTGAGTTAGTAGACGAGACGAGGGAGGAAGAGAAAAAAATGGAAAGGAAATACAGGTTACAGTCGTCAAAGAAGACTTGCATGGTGGATCTATTCGCTCACAATGCAAACACCAGACGGGCTAAAACAGGGCTGTTGATGTCGGAGGACAAGGTTACTTGCGATATCTTGGTTGGAGTCTTGAAATCAAACGGTTTGATATATACATGGGGAGGTACATGTGTACTTACTGGACACAGTTCCATGGGTCTATATGATCCAGGCCAAGTCTTGAGCATCATCATCATGACTGTAGTAATAGTCGTCGTATAGACAGTGTATGTATGTGCACGGAAGAATCACTTTTCTCTTCTCTCAGGGCCTGTGCCTGTCACGATCTTGACTACCTGCCTTTCTCAACAAGGCCCTAATGACTCGGGCGAAACCCACCCACCCGTCATTATATAACATCTCTAATCCTTTTAGTGTCTCCCCCATTCACACGCAAGTTTCCACTACTCCAGCTATGTATTTCTCAAAAACGCAAGCCAAGTCTAACTCGGTCCAGGCCAGGTCGTTCTATGATTCCTTCTTCAAGCTCCATTCCTTCCTTTTATATCTGAAACAACAAGGCCACCAAGCTTGATGTCACTTCTTGCTAGCCCCCCCCCCTCTTCCATCGCCTTACTAAAACTGATGGTATAACCCAATCACAGCCTAAGTAAAAGGGGGGTAAACATTCAGTCACCACTATAGCTTTAAAACATAAGAAATCGTTGGTGGGTGGATGGGAAGGACAAACCAAACTTGGTAGAATGAGCTTCTAGACCGTGATTCTCGGTATAAAAGGAAGAAACTCCACTGAATCGGTAGTTACATACGCAAACGCAGTGTTACGGGGGTCTGACCAGGAGAAGGCAAGGGAGAAAGAAAAGCAAAGATGTTCGTAGATGCACATATATTTAGTAAGAACACTCCATCATTCCTTTATGACTTCTTATGTTCTTCCCTTTTGCTTCTTTCCTTCGTTTGTCCCGGATTCAAATTCATCATCAGCCAGTAATGTAAAAAGTGGGGTCTCGGGTATGTTAGGCTCAAAATCACATGGAAAAAAGACAGTAGAAAGGAGATTTTGACATATGTCATTGTTAGGGTTAGTTAGATATGATCCCTGGGGCCTTTTTTAATGAAGGGGGTGGACTTTGCTTGGCCTTTTTGTTGCGAGACCCACGATATGTGCACGATATGTGGATGATACATGACATCCATCATCACAGGTCAAGGCCCAAGGCTGATGACCTCGTTGATGATCCGTCAATCCTATTGTATAGAGTACATATGTACAGACTAGTGAACCTAGCTTCTCAATTGCTTCTGTAGAGCTTCCAATCACACATTAGCCTCCTTCCAATCTCACTCTCCTGCATTTGGCCCCTTCACGTGCATATTCAGGGCCCACACGTTGACACCAAACAATTGAATCCCTTGATAACCTTGACGAGTCGTCATTTTTTTTGCTTTTTATTTGGTGTATTGTACATATGTACCACCATAATTGCCACCGACGGTATTCGCTACATGTAACGNTCTCACTCTCCTGCATTTGGCCCCTTCACGTGCATATTCAGGGCCCACACGTTGACACCAAACAATTGAATCCCTTGATAACCTTGACGAGTCGTCATTTTTTTTGCTTTTTATTTGGTGTATTGTATGTACCACGATAATTGCCACCGACGGTATTCGCTACATGTAACGTATGTACAATGAAAAATCCTAGGCTGCTTACATTTTCTAAAGAAAGATGCATATTCTTTGAATGTTTGTCCTGTGATGAAACCAACCAATTCTTCAATTTACATACAAACAGTCTACACAGGAAGTACACACGCACGCACATTCTCCACAAGTCTTTTTTCTTTTCTTCCCTTCGGACCCGAAAGGATAAGTCTGTACATACAGTAGAAACAGGCAACAATAAAGCGGTATTTTCCTTTTCTAAACGTTGGTGTTTTTCAGCTGACTTGTACTTAAATCTGTAGCAAGTAAGCATTCCCTGGCGAACATGAAGAAATTGAAGAAGAAAAAATGCAAGGACGAGCTGGACTTTGAAATGTTCCTGCGTATTAGTGAGGGGATTTACAGGTGCATACAAAACGGAAGGATGCACACACATACGCATGTAGACACTGAATCAAGGAAATGTCGGTATCCAGAACAATGTCCGATAACATATCTAAATAAGGGTTACTCTCAAAGAGTCATGCTTGACGCTTGACAAGACGGAAACAATCAAGATGTTTTAAAACTTGTCTTCTCTCATCCGTCGGGCAAAAAAAAAAAAAAAACTTGAGGAATTCCTTGATCGGGAAATATACCGGGGAAGAAGGGGAAGAGGAGGCTGGGTTTATGGTTGTAAGATATCCGGAAGATGAAGGTTCCGGCGTGGTTAACGGATGGGCCTCTTCTCTCGGGTTCTAACCGATAATCTCTCAAGTTTGCTTTTTTTTTTTTCCGGATACAGGCATTTCTTTCTTTTGTTCTCGGTGTATGTACATACAATGTATGTATAATACAAGGTGACCGGGAAGAGAAAGATGGACACTACGGACGGAGATTTATATAGCCTTGTTTCGTGAGTTATCATGACGACGGGTGACATGACATGACATGGAATAAGAATGGGGCTTATCCGTGAAGAAGAAAGATTTTTTTCTTTTCTTTTCGTGCTGGCTGGTTGTAAGGACGGAGATGAAATGGAGATGCCGACGATTTTTGGGGGATTACACAACAGACTACGTTTCATGGATAGACACAACGAGTAACCCGTCAGCATCACCGTTAATCAAGGTTGACGCCACGGGTTTATACATATGTATGTATGTACCACGAGAAACTCAAACAGATAGACAAAGAAAGAAACCATGTGTTTGCAAGACATTGTGGCTTCAGCAAGTAAGAAATCGTAAAACCACTGACTCCATAGCCACGAGAATGACACCCGTTTAAATCTGACTACTCCGGTAAGACTTACCTATGTAGCTTATTACAGACTCCAAGAAAAAAAAATGAAAAAAGAAAACTACACGGATGTAAATAACACCGCCATGACGTACTACATATCATCATTCCCAACAACAACCATAAATCGACATGTTTCATTATATCTTTGACCATTGTTCGACTACATAATGTTTCCATAACCGGCGGTCCCACGAGGCATTTATCGGGTTTTGTGTATTTTGAGAGAGAGAGAGAAAAGGGTAGAGTAGTATTCCTGCTGCCGCGCGATATGTAATGCACGATCGAAAGGACCATACTCTAAGCCTGGGACATATGTGGATCATACATTTGGATCCTTTATTGTGGAGAAGCTTTTTATTTAGAATATGGAGATATGATGACTTTTTGTTGGGAGGTAGGATAGACCATACATACGAGTGGTAGAAATGAACTTTACATCTCTATATCAATAGATTCAAAGAATCACATTGTCTAAAACATGTTCTACACCAAGTTTATAAACCCACTAAAACCATGTGTCAAGTCTACATTATACCTTTACTTCGTGTCCCGATGGATGCACTTCACTAGCCAATCACGGACAACCATCAACACCCGTTCATTCCTCCGTAAAATCCGGGGATATCTAAATCTCACCATGATCATGAATACCGTGTCTATACATGTTGTATTAAAGGTGAACTATGAAGTAATAAAGATACTACTCAGAACTATATGCCATGCCCTATTACCAATGCTAACTACAATCATAACAGTATACTCAACACACAACGTAATTAACATTAACATTGTTTCCACGAATGTCCGTCCGCCAATGTCACCCACACCTAGCGCCATACATAGCTATGTACTCAAAAACCACAAAATGTCCAAGCAGTCCCCTCATAAACGCGGTCTACGTCTGGGCTTGGACCTTTCGGTGAGGACATGCACGCATGGGAAGGGGAGATCATCCGCGATGTCAGTGATACTGGGGCTGGGGCTTGGACATGTCTTTACAAGTGGTGAGATATCGGTGTAGATCATTTAGTGAGAATTGAACGTTACATATATACCTTATGAAACTCACGATTCTACCTCTGGTTCCCCATCTCAAGCACATAATGCCTACCAAAGAAGTCCCTTTAAACCCACCGAAGCAAATCCTCCTTCTTAATTCGTAACAACCGCGTCCATGACGACATGACCCAACTAAAACACTTCAACTAAACAGTCCATCCTCCAGGTCTTCCAAAATTCCAAATAATTCCTTCATCATCATAGCAAAACCAGCTGAACCGACCAGAAAAACTAATCAACAGGGAAACCCCATATTCCATATTCCATGAAAAAAAAACCAAAACCCCATCAGCTGCTTCAGTTCAGTCAAATCTGCCTCAACTAAACTAAACTCCACTTGCCGCCCCATTTCCAATACTTTCAATTCTCAGTTACCTTGTTTGTGAGCTATTGTTTGTCTATATCGTTTCGTTTGTATACCTCTCCAAGTAGACATACATATGTACATACACAGACACCCTCGGACATGTCAATAATCATCGGCAATATGCACACCATAAAGGCACCGACATTGTAGGATCAGGTACATTATAATGATTTCGCCCCTCGCCTCATCCTATACATTCCGCACACATATCTTTTCTCTTATCTGAATAGAAAATAAGCGATCTCGAACGAGACAAAGTACAGCTTCATATTCATCCCTTCGTCACATATCACACATAACTATCCTACAACGTCATAATCTAAATCTACAAATGTATACACACCCACGTAAACACCTCCTCTATAACCCCACAGTTCTTTCCTTTTCCTTTCCTTCCTTGCTACACATTATCAACTTTCTTCGGCCGAGTAGCACAAGCCATATTGTCTACTGAGCCAAGCTTATCTAGGATATATCCTAACTAGTCTGCATCCCAAGACAATGGCCGGGCGTATGGAACAGCTCACATGTCAACCAACGAAACAAAGAAGAAGAACCAACCACGAAAGACGAAAGAAGAAAAAAATCTAGTCACTTGGAAGCTCAGAAAAAAAACGTGGTAGTCTTCGGATATAAACCAACTACAAGTCCGTTCGTTCATTCGTTCAACAAGAACGTTCGTGAACCTGGATGACCGACCACGTTAATCTCACTAGGATAACCTGCCAAAATCCATGTCTATATTGTCCGCTCATTGGAGACAATATCGGACCGTCATCATCTATTGCTCGTCTGAAATAACAATGATATTCAACTAAAAGTAGTTTGAACGAGATATACTACATAAAACGAGCCAAAAAAGTGTAACCAAAACGTGGAACGGACTCTCTACTCCCTCTAGAGCCATCCCTTTTCTACGACATAGTGCCAAAATATTCATTGTACGCCGGTCTGTCATAGCCATGAATACGTTCTGGACTCCGCTGGTTAAGTCGCTTATACTCAGGTTCATTGACCCACCTATCACGTAAACAAGTTAGCCTTAGATTCATCCATAGTTCAAGAGAAAACCATCTCATGTTCCCACCAACTTACAAGATGACATTGCCATCATCACCACATGACGCAATCAGGTGAGGGGAAACCGGCGAGAAAGCCCCCGCAGACACACTTTTCTTGGGATTATGCCCTCCCAACTTGGCAACCAACTTGCCATTGCCGCTGTGCCATACATGAACATACCCGTCTTCGCTACCACTAACCACAAACATACCATCCGCACCTCCAACATTGATTCGCAGGACAGTATTAGTGTACCGTTTACCGAAAAATGTATGCACACGCCGTCCAGTCTCTATATCCAGTGCCGCTATATTCCGGCCCATCGTACCAACAAACAGCATGCGACCTTCCGGGTCAATAGAAATTGTCATACAGTCCAATATCTGATCAAACGTAGATATCTGCGTTTCAAGCTCATAGTCATAGATACACAGCGACATAGCATATCGTGCAAAAGCTAGTCGTTTGGTTCCGGGGATCGCCACCATGTCGGCGATTCTGTATCCGAGGTCATACGTCTTGACAAGTGTTCCATCTCGCTCAAACCGTGCAAGTGGACACTCCTGATCCAGTGATGAAACCAAGAAATGAGTACCCGAACTTTCCCACACGCAGGCAGTGACTTCAGCACTGTAGCTCTTGATGCTGTTACGTACTCCGTACTGCATAGGATCAATAACCTTGACTTCACGAGTAATAGAACAAGTTACAAGACTTCGGTCATCAGGACTCCACGCCACAGTTGAAAGACCACCACTGTGTAGCCCTTTGTGTTCAGCTACCATAAACGTCTCAACATCCACAATCGCTAGATCTCCGTTGGCACCGCACATAGCTAGGTACTTGCCTGAGTTGGACCATTTAAAATTCCAAATCTCTTGTGGCGCAGTACCAAAAGGTTGTAAACGGCGACCTACGTATCTGGGAAACAACGCATAGTTACATTTATGCCGGCGTGTCAATGATGGTACAAGTGAAGACGTGTGCCATCTACACTCGTTGAGCTCGTAGAGTGCAAGCTTACGAACCATATCACTCATTATTCCCTTAGTCATCATGGAACTGATTGATATGTGGTCGCTGATACTCTCCCATAGTTTCTGCCGACTATCCATAATACTAGAAGGGATAACAGCTTCAACTGCCGTTTGGTTGCCATCAGACGAGATAATAAGACTAGACAACTGTTCAATGAGCTTGTGTGGTGATGCAATACCGGCCTTTTCAGCCAACGGTACCAAATCATTACGCAGAAGATTGAGAGCCACCATATCTGCCCCAGAAGAAATGAGCTCCACAAACTCTTGTCTAACCACTTTGAAGATGAGCTCATTCCGGTTGGTGCCAGTCTTGAGGAGATACTCTGAATCCATAAACGTCGATGCGTTTTGTGCCCCATAAATCGTATCAGGGTCCTGCGTTGCGTTCTCGATGATATGTTTGACTTCTGACCATCTTCCCTTCAAAATATCGTCACGTAGACGTTGAACCATCGGGGTTTCAAGCTGTGTATTGCTCTGGCGTGAGAGTTCCTTGGCAAGCCCTGGATAGCCAACCTCCCGTAGAGTTTGAATTAACGTTCGGGTGACGTCATCTCTGCTAATGTCCTCGTATGTGCCACCAGGCGCAAAGAGAGCAGTGATTTTAGCCTCGTCAACATGGTCATCTTCCTCTGTGTCCGAATTGTTGATGATATTGGCAATCCGAAGAGGGCAAGAACCGTCGCTTGTAGAGTTGCGATTGCCACCATTACCATTGGTCTGACTATTTCCATTACCATTGATATGCTCAAGGCCGTTTCCGTTAAGAAGGCCATTGCTGCCACCAATATCAGATTCGTCTGTCATGTTAACCTCCATTGTAAAGTCGTTTGTTCTGCTGCGCTTGAACGGCCTTTCGCTGGACTCGACAGAAGGAGAACGACCTGATGTTACCGGGCCGTCGTCTGAGGTAAACGCTATCTCTGACCTGTGGCGTCTACGGCGACTAGGGCCCCGAAGAGAATCTTGATCCTGGGGAATTGTGAAAAGAAGCTGCGATCTGACAATCGGCCCCCGAGAGTTGCCGAGCAGACCGCTTGCTTATTGTGGGCTTATGGCACAAAAAAAGAGGAAAAGAAGAGCGAATCTTTCTTGATCCAGCCAAATGACAGATTATTCGCAGACAAAAAAGTCGAGCAGAGTTGAACAAAGAGACGCCGTAGAAAATGGAGACCAGACCGTCGGCGGGTTAAACGGGATCGGTGCACAAAGTGGGGCCGACAGAAGTCTAACTCAATGTGATCTTTGGGGTATTTGTTAGCTTTGTAGCTATAGACAAGTGCCAGTTCCAAGATCAAACAGATGGCCTATGCCTCAAAAAAGGCTTGACGGACGAAACTCACGGATTTCTGGTAGCTACAGCGCAAGGCTTGGCGCAATACAGTTCGATAGACACCGGTGATGAATAGACCTTTGGGCCGTGATTCTTGATTCAGAAATCGTCGCAAGAAATACCGGCAATAAATGCGCGATACCGCCAGATGGGATAATTTGGTGATGTTGAGGGATGAAAAGGTCGTGGGATCAGGAGATAAGTATGTCTGTATGTACGAAGCAAGACAATTGAGTTAGGCGGGAAATGCCATTGAAGTTGCAGGCGCTTAAAAAGACGGTCTACAGCGTGGAATTAACAGGAACGAGTAGACGAATTCGTCTTCAGAGGGTTTGCGGGGTACCACAAGCACCACAAGCACCAAAAGGGCTGAATACTGCTTGCTGCTTGGGTTGCAAAAGGCAAACTAGATAACGGGTAGGCACATGGAAGGGAGAACCTTCGGAAAGCTTGATGCCAAGTATAGTTGGTATTTGAATCCGCTCTAATCAAGGCAAAACCAAGTCTTGTCGGATACAAAACGGCCAGGTCCTAGACAACCGGTAGAGAAAGAGAATACTGAATCTAGCGGATGTTACACTTGCCAGACGAAGCTCGGTCGGTTGGCAGTGGCCCTTTCATGCCGATGATGTAATGCGGCGTTAGTTACCATATCACCACGTGATTATAAACCCAGAAACATCATAGGGTCTACCCCACTACGACAACGACGACGATCCCGCGCCAACTGATTCATGTTGGGGTGAAGCACGTGAGAATGTTATTAAACAAAGCCGCAATACCCAAGTGAGGCCTCAAAACGGAATTGATACCCGCATATATTTCGTCAAGTTGGGTGGCTAGATGTAGCTTTATGTACCTACAACATGCATCCATACAGTGAAGGCCTCAAGTCTCACAAAATAACAGGATCCGGGGCTCTGTTTAGGCACCTGCCATCAAAGAAGCGGAGGTGAACCGCAAGGGGTCATGGCTTGTTTGAAAACCATATAGCATTGGCCAGCTTGCCACAACTTTGAACTTCAAATTCTCCAACCTTTACATCCACAAACATATCTGAATAGACACACATATCTACAAGAAACTCAACTTTCAACCAACTGCACTGGCTGCATTGACTTTTTCTCAAATCGCCAAATCCCAGCAACCAAGCCCCCTGTGTGCGCCATTGCAATCCGCCAGCAATCCGCCAGCAAGCTTCACCAGCTCCCCCTCTACTGTACACCGAATAGGCTTCCTTGACCCTTCTCTTGCCCACGAATACTATCAAGAACCTCCTTCCTCCTGCAACCGAGACCCAAAAATCCCGAAAGAGCGTACATCTAATTCTTACGTTTCTAATTTTTGCCGTTTGCACCACTCGCACCATCTCACAACCGCTGATACCCTATTCCGTCAGCCTTGGCTTCTAGAGACCCAACTATTGGCTGTCTTTCGCCCCTCTCTGTCCCCGCTGTTCGACCCCATCGACACCTCTAATCTGGCCATTCCGCCCTTTGACCACCACATTTTCCGGTCATCATGAGTTCTCTCACTACGGGCGGTATCTCCGATCCCGCCCTGATCCAGTTAGTTGCTTCCTACACGCGGAGCTTGGAAATTGGGCCGTCGTTCAGTCTCGCTTCCGGAATAGCGGTGTGAACAGACCGGCGTCCCGGCGCCCCCGTATCCATAGCTCCGCGCCAAGTACATTCTTACGAGACATGTTATAGACATCGAAACTTTAGCCAATGGCAGTATTGCGCTACGTCTAGTGTCGCATGTCAAATACTTAATATAGTTACTAACCTCTGATTGCGTAGGCTTGTCAACAAGCTTCAGGACGTCTTTGCCACTGTTGGCGTTAACAATCCTATCGATCTGCCCCAGATTGCTGTCGTTGGTAGTCAGTCGAGTGGAAAGAGTTCAGTTCTCGAAAACATTGTCGGTCGTGATTTGTACGTTGCTATTTCTACCATATATCGTGTCACCGACTAGTAACTCACGCTATTTCCTTTTGTATAGCTTGCCCAGAGGTTCCGGTATCGTCACCAGAAGACCACTCGTTCTCCAATTGATCAACCGCCCCGCCGGTACCAACGGTAGTGCCGACGTTTCATCCGGTACCGACAAGGCCGCCAACCCTGATGAATGGGGTGAATTCCTCCACCTTCCCGGCGAGAAGATTCACGACTTCAACCGTATCCGTGATGAGATCACCCGCGAAACGGATGCCAAGGTCGGCCGCAATGCTGGCATTTCGCCTGCCCCTATTAACCTGCGCATTTACTCGCCCAATGTCCTGACGCTGACGCTCGTCGATTTGCCTGGTCTCACCAAGGTGCCAGTCGGTGATCAGCCCCGTGATATCGAGCGCCAGATTCGTGAAATGGTCATGAAGTACATTGGCAAGTCCAACGCCATTATTCTTGCCGTCACTGCTGCCAACCAGGATCTCGCCAACTCGGATGGTTTGAAGATGGCGCGTGAGGTTGACCCTGAAGGTCAGCGCACCATTGGTGTTCTTACCAAGGTTGATCTGATGGATGAGGGTACTGATGTCGTGGATATTCTGGCTGGTCGCATTATTCCTCTCCGTCTGGGATACGTGCCCGTGGTAAACCGTGGTCAGCGTGATATCGACAACAAGAAACCGATTCAGGCTGCTCTCGAAGCGGAAAAGAACTTCTTCGAGAACCACAAGGCTTACCGCAACAAGAGCCCATACTGTGGTACCCCATACCTTGCCCGCAAGCTTAACCTTATTCTGATGATGCACATCAAGCAGACTCTTCCCGAGATCAAGGCGCGCATTTCGTCCTCTCTGCAAAAATACACCAGCGAGCTCGAGTCTCTGGGTCCTTCGATCCTGGGTAACAGCGCTAACATTGTTCTCAATGTCATTACTGAGTTCACCAACGAGTGGCGCACTGTGCTTGATGGTAACAACACTGAACTCTCGAGTGCCGAACTTTCTGGTGGTGCGCGTATCAGTTTTGTGTTCCACGAGCTGTACTCGAACGGTATCAAGGCTGTTGACCCCTTTGATGTTGTTAAGGACGCGGATATCCGCACTATCCTGTACAACTCTTCGGGTTCTTCGCCCGCGCTGTTCGTCGGCACTGCTGCTTTTGAACTGATTGTCAAGCAGCAGATCAAGAGACTCGAGGAGCCTTCCCTCAAGTGTGTATCTCTCGTGTACGACGAGTTGGTGCGCATCTTGACTCAGCTTCTGGGTAAGCAGCTGTACCGTCGGTACCCCGGCCTCAAGGAGAAGGTACACGGTGTCGTCATTTCCTTCTTCAAGAAGGCCATGGAGCCAACCAACAAGCTTGTCAAGGACTTGGTTTCCATGGAGTCTTGCTACATCAACACTGCCCACCCCGACTTCCTCAACGGTCACCGTGCCATGGCAATCGTCAACGAGAGACACAACCCCGCCAAGCCTGTGGCCGTCGACCCCAAGACCGGCAAGCCGCTCCCTAACCAGACGCCAGCTCGTACCAACAGCCCTAGTGCTGATCTGGAGAGCAACTCTGGATTCTTTGGTAGTTTCTTTGCCGCCAAGAACAAGAAGAAGGCTGCTGCCATGGAGGCGCCACCGCCAACACTCAAGGCTTCGGGCAACCTCTCTGAACGTGAGAACATTGAGGTTGAGGTTATTAGTAAGTTTTTGAAGGCTTTAAAGTATGAATTTGGATGAAGTATACTAATTATGAAAACAGAGCTGTTGATTGCTTCATACTTCAACATTGTCAAGCGCACTATGATCGACATGGTTCCCAAGGCCATTATGCTGAACCTTGTTGCGTAAGTTATTTCTAAAAACTGAATCACAACCAAACAAGTACTAACAACGATAAATAGCTTCACCAAGGACGAGATGCAACGCGAGCTTCTTGAGAACATGTACCGTACCGACCAGCTCGACGACCTCCTCAAGGAGAGCGATTTCACTGTCAGACGGCGGAAGGAGTGCCAGCAAATGGTGGAGTCTCTGGGTCGGGCGAGCGAGATTGTCAGCCAAGTGCAGTAAAAGATTTGGGACTGACAAGAGGAGGACGAAGATTAATGATTTGGAAAGAGTTTGTTTGTTGTCTTGTTATGTGCGGGGTGCGATTGTTTGATTTGGGCTATCACTGTCTTGTATGTTGTCTCTGTTTCCACGATGATACATTTCTCCATGATTCTACGTCTTTTCTTTTTACTTTTATTGCTTAGTTTGCTTTGCTCTTTTTGAGCTGTGCTGATTCATCGCCGTAACCACCAATTTCAATACCACCAAAGCCGTATGTCTTGCCCTCGGGGCTAATGTGCACCTTGTCGCGGGGACCTCTCTCTTGAAGATCCTTCTTAAGCCAACCAAGAACCAAAGTGCCGAGAGTACTATTTCCAGAGGAACGGTCCTTGTCTTCCATCTTGCCAAGGAATTCCTCAGCAGGGCCCCATTCCTTGACAGCGCCGAGGTTCATGTGAACCAAGTGAGTAGGCCACCCGGCCAGGTTATCCAAGATATGTGTAGCGTAGACAATAGTGCATTCTCTCCGATTACTTTCCTCGGCCAACCAGTTCAAGAAGCGGGCACGTGAATACACATCGAGATCCACGGTAATCTCATCCAAAAGCAGGATAGTCCACGGACGAATCAACCCCATAGCCAACTGCACCCTGCGACGCTCCCCGTCACTCACGGCATGCAGTCTCCAAGCCCTATCAATATCCAACACCCCAAGAAGTTCATCGCGGCGTTCCGGGTACGCATCTCCACCGACGGAGGCAAGAAGTTCGTCGACGCCAATGTCGGTGCGGACAATGGGGTTGAGAACCCATTCGAGACCGAGGTAGGTTACTCCGGAGATACTGTCGGAGAAGGGATCGAGGTTGCAGAGGCGGATGGTGTCTTTGGGGGCGAGGCGTTTGCCGGCGAGAAGGCGGAGGAGAGTCGTTTTGCCGGCGCCGTTGGCGCCGATTAGGAGGGTGCGGGAGTTGGGGGGGAGAGAGAGGGATATGTCTTTTAGACCGGAGGGGTAGCCGGGGTAGATGTAGGTGAGATTTGTGACGCTGATTGTGGGAGAGGTCATTTTTGGGGATAAATATATATGGTGAGGGGGAAAAAAGAATTTAGTTGGATTGTGGTGCCTGGTTCTCAAGGTGATGTCATGGAGGAATGCTAGACTCGGTCGGTGAGACTCGGTCAAGGATTGGTTACCGAGGGTGCTTTACGCGTGCTTATCGATAGGGTTGCTAGGGCGCGGTTTAGAGAAGGAGGGTTAATATTTATATACATACAACCTCTGGGAGGCTTTGATTGGTATACTTGGGAATTTGGTTTGATTCTTGTTGAATTTATAGATTATAGTAAACATGGTGACTCTTGATCAAGTATCGGGCGCATTGCTCTCTGCGCCAAGGTATGAAGCTTCCTAGAGCTCTATATTGGATGTATCAGCTAACAATTGGTTTCTCACAGCACTAACAAGCCTGAACCCTCGACTCGTATTGCATCCGATTACCACCCTCTTCGCACCTTTAACCTCCCCGATGTCCGGTCATATAAGCAGCAATATGGCGATATGTACTTTCTGCGGTTGACGCGGATTAAGCCGGCAGTGGATAAACGGGCAACAGCGGCGTGGAGTAAGGGATTTGCTGGGGAATCGGTTACTAAGGTTGATCGAGTCTTGGATGTTAAACCTGGAGAGTTATGTTGGGTTACGGGGACGGTGTATATGGATATGTCATTGAAGCCGAATATTCTAGAGGATGTTGCTAAGGATGTAAGTTTTTATTGGGAGTTATATATGTAGAAGAGAAGGAAATTAACTAACGAAACAGCGTGAAATCGGTGGCCCGACAACCGCTCAGAAATACTACTCAACCGATGGATCCGACCAAATCATGCTAGAAGATGAATCCGGTCGTCTCCGTCTCGCAGGCGATCTTCTATCTTCTGTGCTCCTTGTAACAGGATGCATCATCTCCGTCGTCGGCACAGAGAACCAAAATGAGGAATTCCAAGTCTTGGGAATCCAACTGCCCGAACTCGCTATACAACCACCCCGTTGGAACCTTGCTGGCGCGCCGTCCCAAGGGGCTGGGAAGGGGAAGATTGCTGTTGTCTCCGGGTTAGGATTTTCCGGGACGATGGCGGAGGGACAGGTGGAGGTGGGCTTGTTGAAAGAGTTTTTGTTAGGTGAGGCGGTTGAGGGGGTTGCAGATGGGATTTCTAGGTTGATTGTGGCGGGGAATTCAATTTCGGGGGATGCTGCTGCCAAGGTGGAGGTGGAGACTACGAAGAAAACTGTTAAGAAGTATGGGTATGATGCGTCAACTTATAACCCGGTTCCATCGCAACTACTTGATTCCTTCTTATCGGATATCCTCCCGTCAATTCCTGTGACGTTACTTCCGGGGCCACAAGACCCTGCTAATACGGCATATCCTCAACAGCCTATCCATATGGCTATGTTCCCATTGTCACGGACATACATGGCCGAGTCGGGGTCAGCGGGGGGTTGGTTGGATATGGTGACGAATCCATGGGAAGGTGAAGTTTCAGGATGGAGAGTATTAGCTACGGGTGGTCAGAATGTCGATGATGTAGCGAGGTATGTGGAGAGTGAAGATCGTTTGGGTATGATGGAGGCGATGTGTAGATGGCGGGTTGTTGCGCCGACGGCCCCGGATACATTGTATAGTTATCCGTTTCAAGAGGACGATCCGTTTGTGTTGAAGGAGAGTCCGCATGTTTATATTGTGGGGAATCAGCCGGAGTTTGCGACGCGGGTTATTGATGGGGTTAAAGGGGAGAAGATACGGTTAATTAGTGTGCCGGAGTTTAGTCGGACGGGGGAAGTCTGTTTGATTGATGAGGAGACGTTGGAGGTTACTAAGGTTAAGATTGCGGTGGGTGGCATGACGTCATGATTAATTAAGGTCTATCTATGTATGGAGGTCTACTTCTTTTTATACAAACTGACAGGGATTCTGTCTCTTTCTACAACCACCACCAATCCTCCCGAGTAGAAACACTATGAATTGGTTCAACGAGTTCTCCGGCTCGTGATATGATACTTGAATCGACCACCTCGTTCCGGATAGTCTTAACCCCGTCACGTTGTCTACGCATAGCTGCCTCTTGAGTTGCTAGGAATAACATCCACTCCGGGAGAAAGGCCATCCGCTGACACATTAGATTCCGATCTTGCTCTTGTTTATGTGTATAGAACGAGTCGCATGAGGACTCCTCGGGGGTAGCATTGGCGTCTGTCTTGATGACCCAGTGATGCTCAAGTTGACCAAGGGCCATACAGACGTCAAGAATTGGGAAAAGACGACGAATAGCGGGGTCGTTGAGGGTCTTGAGAGATGCTTTCTCGTGGGAGAGGACCTGGGTTAGGTTTCCACCGGCGAGAACTTCTAGTTCTAATTTGTTGAGATTTGGAAACCATAGTTTAAATCGAGAAAGACGAGGTCCTAACCAGTCGGAACGCACGAATAGCCAAAAGTCCATGGTAATTCGTAAACTGCGAACAAACAGGGCCGAGTGACGAGAGAGCATCTCGCCGGCGGGACAGGCGATGGGGGGAAGTGTCGTGCTGCTCCGTGGTCGATCGGATATATGTGGGGTGGCGTGGCGGTAGAGATGGGCGCGACAGATGTGGTAGAGGGTCTTGTTTGTTCGGAGAAGGGCCAGGTGGGGAGAGGAGGGGTCTTTGGTGGCGTGGCATGATTGGTTGGTGTTGTGCAGTCGGCCGGATAGAACGCAGGGACAGTTTGTGGAGAGGGAAGTGGCGGGGTGGGGGAGGGCGTAGTCGAGGATTTGGTAGAGGAGTTCGAGGGGGAGGTTTAGGAGGGGAGAGGGTTTTGGGGATGTCGGGGGGATGGAAAGGGAGCCGGCCATTACGGCGGCGATGTTGGAATCGGACATCTCGAGAGAGGAGGTCTCGTTGGTGGTAAGTATTTCTGAAAGAATATTCAAAGAGGGACAAGCTGGTGTTCTTCGGCGTCGTGAATGTTTAAATCGTGGTTGTTTAAATAGAGATGAAGAAGGATTAATAATCCCTTCACAAGCTCTCCTTAATGAAGACCGCGTCCTCATGGTATGGTTCCTTCTTTATATACTTTTCCCAAGACAACTTACACGAGTCGCCCGAAAGGGGAAGTGGCGAGATGGACGGGGGTCACTTTGGCTGTATGTGTGTAGCCTATAATTGGATGGCGAGGACCGGTGAATTCTCGCTGTGTTGATGGGTAAGTTCGGTTTTTTTTTTGGTGGTGAATGTGACGAATGAGGCGGAGTTGTTGGAAAAGAATGTGAATGAATGGGTGTCGGTCAGACAAGTAGTAGATTCGACTGTTCTAGAGTCTTGATGGGTGGTATGGTTACCACGGCTGATGTGTATGGAGATGAGGTGTTGTAACAAGTCTAGACTATCAAGAAAACTCGCAAATACTCGCTATGCAGGGTACCTATCTATCCATACATCCATTCATAGACACACATGCAACCCAAAGAAAAAATGCGGCTGATCTCATTGGATAATGCCATCACCTTGTGCCACTGTTATTCCCGAACCAGATTGTTTTCTAGAAACGGGTAAACTTGGAAATTTACAGGGTTTCTTGCACAGGACAAGGGTTTACGGGCGGGAAAAATCGGGTTTGGTACGGTGATTAAGCGGGAAAATCGCGGAGTTTGTAGGGTTGGAATTTAGGAGGTGAGGCGAGATGGAAGCGTTTGACAAGCAGAGTTTTGTTGGTTGGTTGATGATGTCATGGACGATGTAAAATTTACATGTGTCATTGTAGATGGGGTGGTGGTATTGTGTATTGAAATTTCAATCCATGATGAATTTTGTTTAACGCTGTAACCCAAAGTAGATACCCAAAAACGCCAATGAAAAAAGCACAATAAGGACACGAGTCAATCTACTCGTGCAAAAACTCCGCAATATCCTTATCCTCATCATCCTCCAAAAGCTGCTTCAATCTCTCCTCCTCCATATCCATCAACTTCTTCAACGCCCTCCGCTGGTTCCGACGAGCCTTAGCACCCCAGTTCGTCTGCGCACCCGACGCATCAGCCGCCACACCCTGCTGCAAAGCAACCGCCTCATCAACCTCATCGATTTCATCGGGGATAGCCATGCCCTCGCTAAGTTTCTTGGACGCGGAGGCGCCGGCGCGGAGGTCGTTGGCGGTGAGGACGTCTTGGGCGGAGGCTTCTTCGAGACGTTCTTCTTGGCGTTTGCCGGCGAGCTTGAGGACGTAGGGGCGGAGGAGACAGTAGGCGCCGACGATGATGACGAGGCGGATGAATTTCTCGGGGGACATGTCGGCGATAGTCATGGAAATGTTGTTGGCGGCTCGTTCCATGAAGGTGGAGGGGGCGGGGGAGGTCGTGGGTTGGTCCATGGTGACGGTGTGAATTTTTGTAGAGAGTGCGTGGGACTTGAAGATTGTGGTTTTGAATAAGTAGATAAGAATGGGTGAATGTATTCCCGAAAAAAGATGTGTTGATGATGACAGGTAGAAGGTGGAGAAAATAAGATATAATGCGGAAATGGGTTCCTTATATATCCAGTACTATTTCCCCTCCACTAGCCACTCAAATCCGCCTCGAGCTTGTACAAATAAAAGTGGGGCAACACTAGTGATATCTCATGGACTCAGGAAGTTTGTGAGTGAGAAGAATCCTAACGTGTAGTCGTGAATATGTCTGAGATTTATGAGTTAGTACGCGGTGAGTAGTTGGAGTATTGAGATGGCACTTTGACGATGGATTCGTTAGTTCGTTGCATACTGAGAGGTAGATCGTTGTTTTGCATTCATGTCACTCAACATGTCTAAGGGTACGCCACTTGGGTGGTCGGCCAAAATCTGGCTTGATATCAGATCACGTGACATGGTATCTCACAGGTAACATAGTAACGTCTGAAGTTCAAGAGGTAGCACATATGTACACATGTATGTATGTATAACCCATTCTTGGGGTGAAGATATGAAAGAAAAACGGCCACCTACGCTCACTCCCATTTATAGCTTAACTGTCAACAACGTAAACTTGAAGCCGAAGGTGCTGGTCGTTTCCAGGGCTCACTGGATAGGTTCGGTGAAACAAAGATTTGATATATTTACTTGACTAGCATCCCCACTACACCCTTCCATCTAAATAAACCCTCAATGTAAAACAACTGTTCGGTATGATCCGTAGTCTTTCATAGGACTACGACCAAAGAAGGGCCGAAGTACTGGTCTTCGCTTGTTGGTTACACGGCGGTTAGGGCTTTGACGACCAACCGTACATTCGAGTTGCCGTTTCGGTGTCACTCCGCTTGTGGATACCACCTGCTTGGAGGAGAGTGAACGTAAGATATAACAACGAAACCACCGCTTGAAAGAACCATATTTCTTTGGCACTTCTGCTGGTAGTACTTGCACTACTGTTGTATCCGTATTGCCGGTGTTCTCTGAAGAAATAGTGTGTTGACGCTGTAAGCAAGTGGGGGGATGTTCAGATGTTAAGCGCCATGTCAACTGAGTCCAAGATTTCTTTTGAATTAGGAACCTGTCGATACGTTGTCTTTTCAATCTCGTTAACGTCTGGATAGCCATTGGACGGATCTTAGGAAGTTGATCTAAGTGGCAAGTGTCTTTCAATGGCGTCTCAATATAGCCTATGCGTTTAGCATGTATGACTTTACTACCGATGGCATCATCTAGTGGAGTGAAAGGCTTAATCACAAGAGAATGAATGGATATCCCATCGAAATAATTAGTCCATCGCGATAGTTGAAGTGCGAAGAGCTTGGAGCGGTTGTTGGGCGAGGCAGTATCATCGTACGTGACGTCGTCACTAGATCGGATTGGCTGAATTCTTGCTCGGATGACAAGTTGGCTGCTCGAGAGTTTAGCCAAGTCTGCGATGGGAAATCCCATTTGTCGCGCTAAATGGATTCGCTTTTGTGGTAAAGTCATGGAATGCAATATTATATGCTTCAACGGTTCATTCATGGTTTGATGCCATGGAAAGGTTATCTCCAGAAACAGATGAGCCCAAGACCAAGTAGGGAATTGATTGTCAGGCAATGTGGGCTTCAGGTCGAAACCATCTGTATACCAGCAAAGGCCATACTGAATGTAGCGAGTGGGAATTCCGAACACATGTTCAACACCTCGAGTTTTGAAAAGACCGGCAATTGCGTTGATTCTGTCACTAGAATACGCAAGTTCCCGTCTGGAGTATTCTCTTATCAGCTGATAGATTTCCTTGGATTGTACTGTTGCACACTCAGAACGACACTTTGTCTCTACAGCAAAGTCCGCATGATGGTATGACACCATTGGACAGTTTATATGCCAGAGAATAGATGCATCAGTGAAGTAAAGACGACGAGGAGAAAGGTATTCCTCTTGCATAGTCCATCCTCGGCTTTTCCATGCTGAGTCTAATCCCCACAAGTATGGAGTACTGTTAGAGGTGCCCCAACATTCGTCACTTGGCATTCCCAATTCTCCATCAAAATCTCGGGTGTAACCAGGGAGTCCAGAATGTATATCCTCAGATAAAGCGCATATCATAGTCAAGTATGAGTTGGTGTAGATATCTCCCATGGCATGAATCTGCTCAGCCTTTTCCGCGTCATCACCCTGCGTGATGCAGTATCGGTCAATCCAAATGTAAGGGATCCCCAGCAACCGAGCCATTGTCATGCAGTCGTATAGTGTTTTAGACATTGTCTTTGGGGATAAAGAGCCCGGTCGTGCGAACTTGGACATAGTCTTTTTGGTAAGCCTATTCTTGTCCTCGGGATCCCATTTGTAACTAATGGCAGAGTACCGGACATGCCTGTTTCCGATCGTAACAACGCATCTCTCGTTGACGTCGATGAGACGAAAGGATGGCGGGTAATCTATATACTTCTGTTAGACTTGGTTGGTACTAGTTGATAAAAGCTACTCACCTGTTGTTTGCTGGAGATTAACTTTGGGGTACTTCTCAAATTGAGCCCGTATCTGTTGTCTCAGGAACACTGGGTTACAACGATTGAGACTGTGAGGCACCAAGTCTGCTCCGTTAATGTCGGTCATTGGTAATAGCCTTAATTCAACTAAGATGTCGGCAGAAAAAGCCTTCCTCCACCTCTGCCATCCCCTGTGTCTCTCCCATTCGACTTCAATTTCGACGAGCAACGAATTTCTACATCCTTTGACATCCCACTTAGTATATCTTTTGCTGGTGGCCTTCACGCGTAGTAATCTTGCTTCTTTGGCGCCATCTTTCTGAATTTTCGACAATATTTGTTTTGCCAAACCAGAGCATATCGGGCAATCCGAGGAAAACCCGAGTCTTTCTGATACATCACCACCGTCGTTCTGAACGATAATTGGCCACGGAGAAAGACCATCTCGGCCAAACGTAGTTGCACTGTTGAGTACTCGTTGGACTTTCTTGTCTTTGAACGACCACCACCTTGGCTTGACAAGATCATGCTCGAGAGTATGGCTGCTGTTGGCCTTGTTCTCTTGGTCATTGATACATTCAGTACAGTCTTTGACAACCATCTGACTAATAATCAATTCAGCACAAGATGCACACCAACTACGCTTGATGGACAATCCCTCAATCACTCGGCGATTGTATTCTGCACATGATTCTCTTGAATCGCCTTCAATCTTGCTGTGAACAATTTCGTCGGACCGCTAAGCCAGTCAGTACATGGTTGCCTGTCACATTGATGGCGCACCCAGCATGCGAACATTCTCACCTTTTCAATGCTGTTGAAGGATAAGACCCCAAAATATTTCAAGCCATCAAGCTGTGTTGTGATGACTTCAAACATTTTGGTCTTGTCTCAATTACAGAAAAGATTCTTAGATCTTAGGAATTGATGATTTGGATATCTCTTGATCTCCCCTCGATTATGTACGGCCTGAAATGAGCCTTAATTTAGGCCAGTCAGGCAATCAGATGTCCTCGGGCGTCAAGTTCCCCGGTGTGTACATATTTGTCAGGCAACATAACCATCCGTAGCAGGTAATTGATCTACATACATTGTATGTGCATATGTACAACATGATATCACACAATCAAGTTATATGCACCCGATAATGCTTATCATTATGCATACTCAACGAATTCACTAGAGACTAGCCACCGTAAACCCAAGGTATCAGCCGATGTATTGTAGACCTGCCACTCACTGGTTACAAGCCCACTTCTCATTCCTAAAGTAAGGGACAGTATCTATAGAACGACAACAAAGCCCTTGATTCACAAGTAAAAACAGAAGCAGGAACCAAATCAACCCAACTTTTTAGTGAAGTGGTATGCTGACGTTCCCCCTTTGCCTAGCACTATCGTCAGAGCATATCGCGACTCTTACGGGATAAGTCAAGGACATGTAGAACCCGTGCTCGCCAACAAGTCAAATCGAAAGGATGACATACCCTACACACACTTCGATATATCGCCGACGTTCTAGTATTCTATCGCAGGACAACACTTGATCTCCTGACAGATGCATATACAATACGACTATGTACATATATACGTGTTGAATATTTACATTTAGATATTCCTTTTGCGATCAATGAGTGCGTTCGTCCTATACATTCAGGTGTAAATGTCTGGACAATACATACAAGGCTCTGCTTAGTAAGAATATCCCCTCTCTAACGAATTAGAATGCATGCTGTTTAAACTGGTCACATGACATGCTACCACATGTTGACAAGGGTCCACGACTCCCTTCCCAGTTACTTGTACGACCATTGCCAAGGGTTCATCGGGCTCTCCTGGGGTTACTACACGTATACATACACGGCGCAGTCTCCTCCACATGCATCCATCACCACGAACCCAGATCAACAAGTCTGGCAGTTGGCTCTCAACCGCTTGTACGCCCGTGCCATCATGAGTGAAGATGATACCCATAGAGAAGTACCCAAGCCCTCACCGCGCTCACTATTTCCACTTGCCTCGTCTAACCAGATGAACCATGATCGCTTGGCCTATATATAGCGTCTCAAGACGGCTTTATGGTTCGCTATCAGCCAGATGATCGAGGAACAACTTCCCGCCATGGGTCGTAATGTTACCCCGCAGTTTATTGGGTCTTTAACCGAGATGTGTTGGACTTTACTTGGTATGTTTCTGTTTTGATCATTTTGAGGTTCATGTAACTAATATCCGGTAGAAAACTCGGCGGTTGATCTTGAGATGTTTGCCAGCCATGCTGGACGATCTACCGTTACCACGAAGGATGTTCTTTTGTTAACCCGGCGGAATCCAGACTTAAAGAACATTATCCAGGAATTCATAGACAAGGACCGTGCCGAGCGTAAGGGGCGGTAAGGACCGATTGTCCGTAGCCACCACCACCCTTTGCCGCCGCCTCCATTTATCATTCTCTACTAATCCATCTACTATTGCCTCGTTTATTTTGACCTTCCACCAGCCCAGCCTACCTACTTTTACATATGTACATACATCCGGCGGCGTGAATTTTCCAACACATGTAACCCCACCTCAGCAATCACGGAAGATTCTTGACAAGAGGCCCCCTGTTTCACACAGTTAGACACGAATGAAAAGGCACGACAGTCTCATCAGTGGTGGCGGCTAGGTGGCGTCGGATTGGCGACGTGGAGAGCTGAAGAAAAAGTGGGCGTGCAGAGATGACGACGACGAGGAAGACGGGAGATATCTTGGAGGTGCATGTTATGCATGGGTTTTGTTTAAATCGCGTTGAGGGGCGTTTGTGGCGTCGGATGTTGTTTGAGGTGGCAGAGGGAATCATGGACGAATTAGGATTGAGGATACTACTTTTACGATGTTGGATTGCTTCCTTGTCTGCTGTGAGCTGTGAACTGTGAACCGTGAGCTTTTAAGGAAATACATGGTCCCTGAGGTGATGGGTCTGGTGGGTGGCGTCACGGTCACAGACTATTGGCCATGTGGATGTGTAATAGGCTTGAGGGTAATGTGTACAAAGACGTCTCACATGTTGTCCCATGGGGATGAGGTTAATTCGCGTGTGGCGTACGGAACATAGTTAAAGAAGATGATTTATGCCAATACCCGTGAATTTCGCGGGAATCAATGATAGGGTATACATATATATTAGGGTTTATAATCAAATTCCTATACAGTACTTATTGTGGCCAAATGCACCGCAACATCAGCTGCCATCAGCCGTATGTGCCCGTAATTAGCCCCTGCACTAGCATCTTAAGCTAACGATTCCAAGATCTGCAGACCTTAAGAAGGCGGCTCTAGATGAGACACGCTTATGGTGCACCAGTGTCCACCATCACAACGCCACGGTGTTTTGGCTTGATGCAGTCTTTAGCTTCCACGCATACCAAAACGGTGGCTTCTACCCCGCGGCCAAGCCACAATAGTTTATCGTGTCTGGGTTAGTTCACTACTCGTCTCTCTCGGGTGTTTGTATGTAGACGGGCCGCCTGCCGACATATCGGACTATGAAACCATGGAACTTGGGGATATCCGGTATGTTGCCAAGCGAGCGAAGCGACGCCCTCCCGTTCGACGTAGCTAGAAAAACAAACATGTCGATTTGGAAAACGAGACGTGGGGTAAAGGAATGATGGAGTCGCAAGGGGTGGGGCAGCATAGATGCCCTGTTTTTGGTACATACATACATACAGTTCAATGAAGGAATTCTAGCTCGTATTAGGAGTGGCAGGTGGCGTCTTTTGGACGGCCGGGAGAAATCATATTGGGTAGGACCAACAGAGAAGTGCAGGTTTGTGTGATGAGGAACAAACAGATGCTGAGAATAGTAACGGCTTAAAGTATCCTCCATATAAAACACTGGATAATATACCGCGACACAAGATGGCGTTTTTACAACAGGAACATGAATTTCTTGTGTGACGGACAGGGCTTTTTTGTGATGCCTTTTGGTATGTTGTTGGGCGCCGTGAGCCTGAATCTGAACCGACTCGGCTGTTTTTGCTTGGGCCGTGGCGGAAATCTTACCATGGCCAAGACAACGCATGTATGTATGTATGTAGACGTCGTAGGCAAGCAAGCCTTGCGGATCCAGTTCCAACCACACAGACCTACGGCGGTGGCGGCACAGTCCAATCCACAGAAGGGCTACAATCACTACCAAAACAAAAGGGATCCCCTAGATTCATTCAATTGCCAATGGATGGTTCAGGGCGTCAATTCCTCCCATTGGACGCCCTGGAACCACTAGCCCTTTGTTCCGTTGTACTCGCTATCTTCTGGTTTTGTTGTTGTCTAGCAGTTTTCTTGTGCCACGTGAATTGGGAGAAGAGGATGATGGGGGAGGAAGTGGTAGTTACTTAAGAGTGGGCGTGCGGCCCACCTCCAAGTAGGGAATGAAGGAAATCCTTGTCCTTGCCTTTTTTCTCTTATGAGATATCGTGAGCATTTATTGAGCCTCACTTAGTTATTCTCATATCTATTTGACGTTATTGTTGGTGTTGATTTGTTGAGATTGAGGACGTCCTTCTTTTTTTTCGTGTCCCTCGTTTTGAGTTCATTGTTAATCATATTCTACTCTCGTTCCAATACACACCACACACACTCCAATTTTCTCATACATTACTCAGTACCTGCATAGTCACCTCCAACATACATAACAAATTGTCCACCACAGACCACTACACTGCATATAATAACCCCTGACCCGTTACCATCCACCCTGTTAACGCCTGGTTAACTCCCGGACACAACATACAATATCAAAACACAAGACCCGATCGGCCCGTGGTTTTCTCGTTACACCCGGCTGCTTCTCCACCTTGTTAATACGCTTTTACTGCGCGTATACCCCTACACTTAACAAACGAGGCAAACGCAGTGTCACACATCTACCGTCGTTCAACATGTCTCTGAAGTCCCCGGACCGTCTGGTCTCGGAGAGCCAGGCTAATATCGTGCCTATCAATGAGATGGAGTATTCGGAAAAGGAAGGCCCATCCAAGGAGGCGGCTGCGGCAGCTGCAGCTACGAAGAAGAGGAAATTGTGTAAGTTGTTCCCGTTGGAGATGGTGAAATATGTATATATACTGACTTTGTTCCCGTGTAGTATTTGTTGGTGCTGGTCTTCTCACAGTCGGTGTCATTCTTGCTATTGTTCTTGGAGTCTTAGCATCACAGAATAAGCTTGGTGGTTCTAACAATAAGTCATCCAGCAACAAAGGCAGTTCTTCAGATTCAAGTTCTGGCGATTCTTCTTCTTCTTCTTCTTCTGATTCTTCAAATTCAACTTCCAAAATGGCTTGTGGAAATGTTCAAGGTATCCCGTCCAATGTGGTGGGCACCTATCTCGATATGAACACTTGGAGATCATCACTTGATTTCAACTGCACTTGGACTAGTGAGACTGTTGGTGGTCTTTCCATTGCTGGCCTTAACTCTACCTGGAACAACGATGTTCGTGCCAACGAGCAGGTTCCCTATCTCAACACATCTTGGGGTTCTTACACTGATCGCCCAGCCCGTGGTGTCAACATTGGTGGTTGGCTCGCCTTGGAACCTTTCATTACCCCTTCTCTTTTCAATTACTCTTCGGATATGGGTGTTATCGATGAATGGACGCTTACCGCCCATCTTGGCGACCAAGCTACTGCGATTCTTGAGGAGCACTACGACACATTCATCACTGAAGATGATTTCCGTCAGATCGCCGCTGCCGGTCTTGACCATGTACGCATTCCGTTTTCCTACTGGGCTGTCACTACCTACGACGGTGACAAGTACGTTACTGGTACCAGCTGGAGGTACCTTCTCCGTGGTATTGAGTGGGCTCGCAAGTATGGTCTTCGTGTGAACTTGGATCTTCACGGTCTCCCGGGTAGTCAGAACGGGTGGAACCATTCTGGCCGTGCTGGAAATATCACTTGGATTCTTAGTGACGAGGGTGCTACCAACCGTCAGCGTTCTTTGGATATCCACCAGCAGTTGGCTACCTTCTTTGCTCAGGATCGTTACAAGAATATCATTTCGTTCTACGGGTTGGCTAATGAGCCTGGATCTAAGGTGCCTACTGATGAGCTTACTTCGTGGACTTCGGATGCCTACTCGGTCATTTCCGGTGCGGGTGTCAGTGTTCCCCAGGTTATGTCTGATGGTATCCGTAGTCTTGGTGAGTACTACGGTACCTTAACCGACATCAGCAACACCTCTCTGCCCGTCGACACCCACCCCTATGCCGTCTTCACCCAGGGTCTTCTGAACCTTACTCGTGATGAGAAGATCAGCTACGCCTGCCAAAGCTGGAAGGGCATGGCCTCTAGCTACATGGAGCAACGCCATGCTATTGTCATTGGCGAGTTCAGCGCTGCTGATACTGACTGCACTGTGCATCTCAACGGCTTTGACGTGGGGAATCGTTGGGACGGGTCATTTGCCTCCAATGAGGGGGCACAATGGTGTCCTACTTCTGATAGCCAGTGTACTTGTGACGTTATCAATGGGGAGATTAGTAAGTGGCCTTCCAAGTATATATCGTTCTTGAAGAGCTTTACGATTGGACAGATGGAGGCGTGGGAACAGACTTGGGGTTGGTTCTACTGGACTTGGAAGACGGAGAGTGCGCCGTTGTTTGATTATCAAAAGGGTTTGGAGTATGGATACATGCCAAAGGTGGCCTATGACCGGGACTGGTCTTGTTCAGATGATTTCCCGGATTTGACGGGACTACCGGAGTATCAGTAATGGATGGATGGAGTTTGTTCAAAGGGTTATAATGTTTATGATAGGTTGATATTAAGTATTTACAAAGGATTTCATGATTGTTTAGCACGATTGTCAATAAAGAGCAAACGATAAAGTTCATGATGCATGGTCAAAGCTCGTGGCTGTGCATGGTTGTTGAAAGATAAAGTAATTTCATTCATTCCCTCGTGGTACGTTCTAGCAAACAATCTAAAGTATAAATCATCCTGGCTGGTAAGGGGTCCTAAACCCCGGTATATCCTAGGACTGGCGTATGTATTACAGGCAAAGCAATATTGACAAAGTTAAGTGGCGTATATAAGTGAGATATTGCCATTCTTAAATCATGGCAAAGGCAGCGGCGATAGCAGCGACAGTGACACCGACAGATGTCAGGCGGGCAGCCGACGAAGTGACGGTGGAAGGCACGCTGCTGGAAGCCGAGCCAGTGGTGGCGGCAGAGCCGGAGGTAGAGTTGCCAGAGGAGGAGGAGGAGGAAGAACCGGTGGTAGAGGCGTGGCCAGATGAGGTAGAGTTGGATCCAGAAGAAGAGGAGGACGAGGCAGAGCCTGTAGGGTAAGGAGCGATGTTAGAAACGGAGGAGGATCCAGAAGCCGCGCCGGGCTGGGAAGTCGATGAGTTCCAGGTGGAGGCGGCCGAGGTAGGAGAGAGGATAATGGAGGATTTACCAGTGTGGGTGGCCGAGGAAGCGGAGCCGGTGGCGGTGCTGGAGCCGGTGGCGGAAGCAGAGGCAGAGGATGAAGAGGAGGTACTGTGGTTAAGGTCCGAATTAGCGCCTAGGAGATCCTTGGTATGGTTTTGTAATCCAGACAAAAGAAATATAAAGAAATAACTTACGACGAAGCGTCACAGGTCAGGTTGTAGTAAGGCTCAGAGTCAAGAGACTTAATGACACCGAACTCGGGGGTAGAGCCCGAGTCAGAAAGAATGTACCACCAGACATTCTCAACGTTGAACAGAGGGCATCCAACAGTCTGCCAGTAGACCTCGGCATTGTCAACGGAAGCAACAGCCTTGTTGTAGGTGCTGCCGCTGACGGGCCAACCAGTCTCGGTGATCCAGACAGGCTTGCCACCAGCAGCGGCCTTGGTCTTCTCAACAGACTCGTCGAAAAGGGCCTTGCCGTTCTCAACACCGTTGTCATCGCCATCCTGGAAGTAAGGGTAGCCGTCGAAACCTAGACAGGGTTAGGGTACTGTTGTGTGTAAGTGAGATAGGGAGGGTAGTTACTTACCGAGCCAGTCAACGGCCTCGATGACGGCGTTGTTGGAGGAGTTGGCCCAGGAGGTCCAGGTGTCGACGTGGCCGAGCTTGGCGTCGGCGAGGACGGTTCCCTTGATCAGCTCGCGGACCTTGGAGATGTAGTTGACGATGGTATCGGGCTGGGCACCGGGGTTAGGCGAAGAAGCCTGGGAGGTGGGAGTGATACGGTAGAGATCCTCGGAACCAATGGAGATACCAACGACGATATCCTTGAGCTTTTCACCGTAGGTGTCAATAGCAGCCTGAAGAGCCTTGAGCTCCAGGTCGAAAGAAGCGTCACCGGCGGAAGCCCAGAGACCGAGAAGAAGGGTAGTGTCGGTAGCGATGGCGGCGGGAATGGCGGAGATAGGGTCCGAGGCGGTACCACCCTGGATCATGGTGTAAAGACGGGCAGAGTTGAACTGGCCGTTAGTGCCAGGGAGGTTCTGGGCGGCCTTGAAGTCAGCCTCGAAGGTGGCCTGGTCCTTTCCGGAACCGTCACCGTTGGTAGAGGCATAGTTGAAACCGTTGGTAGCGGTGGCCACGGAGGCGAGGGTAGCCAGGGCGGTGATGGTGGAAACAGCGTGCATATTTGCGGTTTATGAGTGAGTGAATGTAAGAATGGAAGAGGTGATTATTGGAAGCGAGAGTATTGTAAAATGAAGTATGTTATATGCAAAAATACTAAAAAAAGAGCCACAAAATGTGCTAAGGAAGGAAATCTACAAGGCGAATGAAGTAGATGAAAAACGAAGGTGTGAAGAATCAAGAAAGGAGAAAAAAGTTCCGTTGTTCAAGAGCCGAGGAAGACTTGTAAAGAGGTCTTTATATACATGTGCTTAGAACGGGATTCTAAACGGAGTGTCCCTCCTTGTTTAACGCAGGAACCAAGGATACTCTCACACCCCCCCTCCCTAGTCGTGGAAGTGAATCGAGGGAACCCGGTCAATAGACTACTGCACCATTTATCCACAGCCTCAGTATATGTGAGTGGACGGGCGGACAGAAGGCCAGAACCAAGGCTGGAAGTCGTATAACTTTCTGATTTTTTTCCCCTGATGCATTGTTCTTGGTAATCTAGACTAGATTAAGTCCACAGCCAACAAACCATCCAATCGTCCATCCCGAGACATCTATTACATCGGTTCCTTTCTACAGAAACACCCATCCACTGAGATTGAAAATAAAAAAGAATAATCTAGCACAGCCACGAAGACCCTAGCTTCGTAACCCAAAGTTCGTCTGTCTACAAACTTGCGGACGGTGGGAAATTCCCCAGCTTTCCCCGGTGTTTATAGAACATGGCGTGAAGTGTTTTTCTTGGCAAAGCGCGGTTTTGCGTAGGATGGAAGGTGTGGGTCTTTGACGGTCCAGTGAGGAGGAGGGGAGTTTTATTTGCCACTGGAAGTGTGTAGACATACAGTAGGTATAGTATAGTAGGACGGCACATAGAAAGTCAAAAGACACCTCGGCTTCTGGATTCTTGACAGTTTTGTTTTGAGGGGTTGAATGGTTTGACAAGTTATATGTCTGAACGTTCGTTCTTTTCCCATTTCCCCTGAAGTCTTGTCTCACAAAGACGTCTCTATCACAAGGGATATCACCATATACCAACCAAAGTTTCATCACAGTTTGAATCCTCTATTTCCGTACATATGTATCCCTAGGATAAGCTGAACACTCAGCATTCAAAGCGTCCCAAATCCATCCAGGAACCAAGGCTCCAACCGACCGACCCGTTTACAAATCCCCACTATAATGCAACCCACACCAACATCAGCGTCAAAAGAAGTCCAAGCAACCCGCCCAAAAAGAAAGGAAAAGAAAAAGATGACTACCCCAACCTCCTTAACCGCTCTTTCTATTGTATGTACAGTACAATAGTTGCCTCATCTCCTTCTTGCCTTGCCGTGGTCTCTAGTGATCTTCCCACCAATACGAGGTATCAGACGGGTCCATGCCCAATGTCGACCGACCAACCCGACAGTCCAACCAGACCGCCTCTATCAATACGACCTATGGGAAATGACTTACAAAAGATGCTATAAACATGTTCCTTTACCATCCCCATACACCGAAAATAAAGTAATAAACAAACGAAAGAAAGACAACAAACTACTAAACTGCGCCTCCACACTAAACTCTTTATACGGCCCCACACCGCTTAACCTTTTTTCTCCTTTTCTTTTCTTTTCTTTTCTTTATCAATATATGTATCTATTTCCTCTCCAACATCGTCATCTTCATCCAACAAACTAAAAACATCACTAAATCCAAAATCTCCGCTTAACAATCAACCACCATAACTCACATCATCAAAAACCCCAAAAANCTCTTTATACGGCCCCACACCGCTTAACCTTTTTTCTCCTTTTCTGTTCTTTTCTTTATCAATATATCTATTTCCTCTCCAACATCGTCATCTTCATCCAACAAACTAAAAACATCACTAAATCCAAAATCTCCGCTTAACAATCAACCACCATAACTCACATCATCAAAAACCCCAAAAAGCAACAAAATCTAGACCCTTCATTCCAAGAAATCACCAACACTGGCTACACTGTGCCAAAAATAGAATTACCCTTTCCTCTTTCATCCACACATTCATTCGCCAAGAAAGAACCCACGTAAAAACTTGCCCAGCCTAGTTCTAGTTCGCCCAGACTTTTTTATTTACCCCACTAGATAGAAGCCAAGAAATCAAAACGACGACTTCTGGTGTTTTCTACTACAACCCATCTTCAAATACGAATCATCGACTCGGGTCCTTCTCCGATTCTATCTATCCCAACGAGTCAAAATAAAGACATTCGTCTCCGAAACCATAGAATTCTAAAGTCGCACCAATAAATCCTGCTACACCTAAACTCAGAAAATTGCCTCATCTATGTCGCCTATTTTTTACCACACTTATACTAACCCTCTACACCCACAACCCTAACATCCATATCTAGTTACCGAACCGGATGCCCCGGAAACTAGTCTTCTTTTCTTTAGACTTTCCCTTGTCATCGGATCTATCCTCGCTCTTGCGATGCTTGTTCTGTACACCCCCACGTCCGTAATGCCGCACACTACCCTCCTTTTCCTTTTCCCGTTCTCTTTCAGTTTCCCTGTCGCGTTCAGCTACATGTTGATCCAAAGACTTGCCATCATCCATAATGCTAAAGTCTCCAGCTGCAAAGAATCCTCTCCCTCCGACCGTGCTGCCAGGAGTTAATGGTACACCGCCAGAATCAACCCTGGATACACCCTGCCCTCCAAACTCGCCGTTGTAACCAACAATGGATTCTTCATCTGTAGCCCGTCGACCATGGCCCCGCATGTAGCCCATTGCTCCCGCTGCCATCGTGTTGATTCCTGCTGGCACCGGTACGGGTTTCGGTAGTGGTGCGTCAAACATGGATGACTGTAGTGCCGTATACTTACGGCTAAGAATAGAGTACTGTCGTTGTAGATCCAAGTGTTTGGCACGAGCTGCCTCAAGAGCCTCCATCAAAGTCTCATGAACCTTTGTAGAATCTTGTGGCGGAGGAATGTATCCTCGACTGGCATTTTGACATGCGATCCGGCCCTTGAGCGCTGAAATGTCTGCAAGGAAACTTTGTTTCTGCCGTTCAAGGTCCTTTTGACATCCGGATAATAACATTTCAAGTTCCTCTTGCTTTGCCTCGGCAGCCGCTTGTGCCCGTTTGGCCGCATCCAGTTCATCATTAATAGATCCACCAGACACACCATCAGCATGTCCCAACCGAGTGACCTCAGCCGTCAAACTTTTAATCTGCGCATTCACCAACTCCGCGTTTTCCTCAGCTTGCCTATGCGCTAGCTCCTTCTCTTCAAGCGTGCACATCAACTTTGTTAGCCGATCAGTCTCGGCCTTGTATGCCTCAACGTCCCGATTCAGACGTTCCATCTCGGCTTTGCGCGTCTTGAGGTCTTCACGAAGTATACGGTTCTTGTTCATCATGTCGGCGTCCCGCTTCATAGACAGGGCCCGTCCACGTTCATAGTCTTGCCGGGCTTTGCTCTCTGCTTTGCGAGCTTCCCCTAGACGTGACTTGTAGCTGCGATTGGTCATCAAGAGATTCTGCAACTCTGCTTCAGATGCTGCCTGTTGGTGTAACTGGCGCCGAAGGACACCAATATGAGCAGAGTGTTGCAATTTCAAGTACCGTTCAAATCGTACTTCGTTTTGTAGGAGGAACACCTGATGTTCAAGGTCAGTAGTTGGAGAGTCACCCTCTCGATTATGTGATGTGATGACAGCCGGCGGTGGTCTCTGTGCAATAGAGCCTGTCCTTGCCCTTGGAGTTGTTGGCTCTGAAGCTCTTTCAGAGCCACCAGCCAAGTTTTCAGAAGCCGGAGTCTCAGTCGCTACGCTTGAACTATCCACTGACTCCGTAACAGAGTCCCCGGCTGGTTCCTCGACAGGTTCCTTTACCGCTTCCGAGACCTCCTCCGACGGGCCAGTCTCTTCAACTTCACCATCATCAGATCCGCTCAAAAGAGCATTCCGTGGACCTTCTACAACATCAGCTGGCAATGATATATTGACACCAGGTCCAGAAGCCTCATCACCCTGGTTGTATACAGGAGCACAAAGACTCATACAATCAGCTACCAACTCCGCTACCTCACTCGACATCCATCTGCCAAAATCCGTCTTTTCCGACTCGATCGTGAGTGTGTAAAAGTTGGGATGCAAGATATGTAACCGACGGAATTTCTCCGAACGTTGCCGGATTTCCGTTGGTTGTACCTCGACTGATGGGTCTGGACCATTGGCATGTCTCAAATAGCGTTCTGGCTTCCGAATATAGTCCACAAAGTTGATTGGATAAAGGCCATAAAGCATGGTAAAATAGTTGAGAAGTTGTGGTATGTCATCACTATCTCTCTTGGCGTTAAAAAGGCAGTGCTCCCACCCTCCGCTTACAGAGATTTGCGACACTGGCTGATCGTGATCCGTAATTGAGGTACCCGACTCTGTACGTCCATTATTCCAAAATAGTAAACGGGCGTAGATATTGAAGAGCACAGGAAGGTGGGACACAAGTGAAGTTGGAATGTTCGGCATGAACATAATGAGGACCGTCAATGCTAGATTGACCACTGTTGTCGACGTATCCCTTTCGAGACATTTGATGATGTTTCCGAATAAAGGAGTCTGCAGAACTGTATGCAGGTGTGGTGGTTGCGCCTGCACTAAATCACTAAGTAGACTCAGACACTTGGTACGATACTCCGCCTTGACAAAATATTTGTCCACACACCGCATAAAGTTCTTTGGTTTCCTTTTGCCAAAGGAGATGAGCACTGAACGCTCTTGTTTTTCCATTTGTTGGTATGGATCTTCGATATTGCTGTTATGTTCCGCTAACCATGTCGTCATCAGTCGGTCAACAAATGGCGTGGATTTAACCTCGACTGTCGAGTCTGCCTCGGCCAAATCCTGCGCCTCTGCTTCTGAGACCAACAGACTCAGGGTCGCCTGGTACGACTCGCGTTGTAACTCCTTGCTCTTGACGATTTCAGATCCCATGTGCTTCAGAACAAGATCCCACCAATGGAAAATACGACCCGGTGTATGGAGGACGCGAACAAGTCTAGTGAATGCGACCAAGAATGCCGGGTATTTGTCTGGGTGGCCAACAACTGATTTCTCCCATATCGTCTTAATGGTGTCTTGTACCCTTTCCGCGTCATGCTCTTCGTACGAGCTGTGCTTCACATAAAAGGCATCGATAATCGCAGCGAGGTCGTCGGGAAATGGTAGGACAGGATCGGTAAGGTACGTGGTGAGCGCGCCAGATAGCTCTTTGAAAGACCTATAGATAGTAACATCACATCCGACTGTCAGCTACGTTTCGCGTGCAAGCACCACAATGTTCAAATTGGAAAGTCGATGAGAAAAAATGCGTGAATATTGTGCTGGATTGGCAGGCGCAAGGTTTGTCGCGTAGTACCAACAAGTATATACAAGTGTAGTACCAAAAAGCGCTGGAGATACAGGTACACCAGTAACAGCGGTGTACAGGCACCGCTATCCCATCATGTAACGACATGCTCCCACAAGGCAATGGAGTTTACTTGGACATGCATGGCAGCAGTTGGGTGTTTAAACTTACCCCGTGGGTGCCATTACGGCGATTGTATTGTTGCGATATCAGAATCGACAGGACAAGGAATAAATAGCAGGCGAAGGTGCCGGGTTTAGAAGTGGGGAAGCTGGAATGTAAAGGGTGTACATAAATAGACCGTGAGGTCAACAATCTAGCGGGGTGATTCAGCAGAGCACGTTGACGTCATGTGCTTGCTAGTCGATGCAGGTGCCAGCCAGGTCGATAACAGATGATATATGGCCGGAAAAAAGGTCGATGCTTGGTGATTGATTTGATGTTTGCTGGACTATGTTTTTGACCAATGTCGTTGTGTCATGTGAGACGACACACAGCAAGAGAAAAAAAATGTCGGGCCAGAACAGGTACAGTAATGTAGTCTAATGCAGGGACAACTAATGCAGTGGCAAATAGAAATGAGCAAGTGAAAAAAAAAAAAAAACTTCAATGGTGCATGAGCGGGAGCCAGCAAGATATCTCGGGGAGTAAAGGCGCAGTTGAGAGATTACCAAGTAGTCTATTGGCAGAATTGGACTGGTGGCTCAAAAGACGGAGATGATATTGATGGACGGACAATGGTGTGTTGGACAAAACAGGCAAGATGATGCAAGTCAAAGTTGCGACTATGTGTGTATTTGTAGCGGACAGATGCAAGAAAAAAAGTCGAGTCTGTGGGCGCAAGTTGGTGCAACAGAAAGAGAGAGAGAGGAAAGACGGATCAGGATGTCGAGGAATTAATGGAACGAATCAATGGACGGATCGATGGATTGATGGATGGATGACGGGCCGGGGTAGTGCGTCAGTGTGTACGGTATAAAGATTAAAAGCGAGAGAAGACAACAAATTGTCGTTTGACTGTAATGGTGAATATGAATATGAAAATGTGGAGTAAATTTCGTGACTTTTTGGAGGAGACCAACGAAGAGTTTTCACGTATACATTGTGTGACCTTTTGAAATGGTAGGAACCTGTGATGTCTAACGTAAGTGATTCCATGAGAAAGGGAGGTGGTTTCGATGAAATTTTACATCTGGCCACAAGTGTCACGTGAGGATTGCCAGCTGGCAATGTTGGAGATATCAAGGTGTAATAAAGCATCAAAGAAATAGAACGTATCGTGATATAAACTACTGTATACTTGGGTCTGGTTTTAAGAATCCGTCACGAGATACCATGGCATCTCTAGCCATACATACAACGATACCAAGGGAAAGAGCATTCCAGAAGTTTTGACTCTGCTTGGCAAAATCAATAGCCACATGGTAACTGATATCTCCCAATTGTCCCTTTGCCGAATCAATCGTGCACACCATGACAGTCTGATTCAAGATGAACAAGCCCGTAATAACCGGCGCATCAACAGTCTCATAGACTCCATCTTTCTCAAATCTAACCTTCAGTCCACTCCAAAAGTTGTAACTCTGCTGTGCTTGTTTCTGCATACACTCAGCTACACGGTCGGCAATGGCCCCGGTTGATCTGTAAATGGATGTATCGACGATTTCACAGNCGAATCAATCGTGCACACCATGACAGTCTGATTCAAGATGAACAACCCCGTGATAACCGGCGCATCAACAGTCTCATAGACTCCATCCTTCTCAAATCTCACCTTCAGTCCACTCCAAAAGTTGTAACTCTGCTGTGCTTGTTTCTGCATACACTCAGCTACACGGTCGGCAATGGCCCCGGTTGATCTGTAAATGGATGTATCGACGATTTCACAGAAGATGTTAGGAACCGCGGCGATCCCAGAGAGATGGGCGTCGTGAATGGACCATTGGATGTATCGGGCAATTTCATCGCGTATGTATAGGGCGATTTTGGAGAAGTGACCTAGCTGGCGAAGGCCACGGACATGAGTGCTCAAGTTTGCGATATCCATAAAGGCACGGGAAGCTACATTATGAAGCAGTGTTAGTCTTGGATCATCAATCATGTATTTCTAAAACGACTTACCTTCACAGTCATTCCCCGGTTGAGCCGGATAAATAGGCGGGGCCCCAAAATGTCCCAAATCAAACAAATTGCGCGAGAAAATATGATCTGGAACCGGTACACCCCGCAACTGAACATCCCAAGCCGCCGGCACCAAAGGCCGATACTGTCTCAAATAAAGCGCTTCAAAAAGCGCCGTCTCATCGTCATGCCACTTACTACTAGCCGGAAAAGATTTCTTCTCGCGGTCCATACCATGGATACGATCAGCGAGACCCTCTGCATAGCGACGACGACGTTCCCTGGACGCTTCAGTTTGGAGACTTTTGCCGATGCGGTGTTGGCTTTCGGGGGAGCCGGGGGAGGGAGTTCGGGTTGCGCGGGTGGCTTTGGAGACTCGTGGGGCTCGTGGGGTTCGAGGGGCTTTGGTGACTTTGGGTGCCATTTTGGTGGGGATTATATTTTGTGGGTGACTTTGTTTTTAGAAGATGATTATGATGGATTACAAAGGGTCGGGTTTCTTGTGTTATATACATTACAACTAACACTGTCATTGTCAAGTTTCTCCCCATTTCTCAAAGAACAAACGCTCAGCCACCATCAAAGAACCACTCACCACGCCGCTTCCAAAAACGGCCCCTCATCACAAAGAACTACGTGATTCAAGCTTAGTCAAAGACAAAAAATCCTCCTCCAATCGTTCGTCTCAAAAACCCATCAAACGTCAAAGACGACGCAGTATCGGGACTTGTCATTGTCCATTGCTCCTTCCTAAAACAGGTTAATTGCTTTCTGACCTACATAGGAAACAGCCAACGCGCTCTGATAATCCTTCGACTTGGGTTAGGAAGGGAGGTCTTGAATTATCTTTAGGAATTCTGAATTTTGGTTATTTCTTTGTTTGACGATTTTGTTAGACGACTTGTGTGACGTTGGAAGAATATGTACACTATCTTGCTAGCTAGCTGGTTCTTCGTTAATACCTCTAGAGAAACGCCTAATTGACGGACCGAAATTTGCAGAATTTACACGACACCCTGTTGTTTCTTCACCTGCATGGCGGCGCTTGAGTTATCCACTTTTCAGGCCGTTTATAGGCCCCTTGCTGCAGATTGCTATGTATCCTCCAAGCTTCCGTGGTCCATAATGAAGCAAACGGATTTGATCAGGCTCTGATGCGACATCCCACCTTTCCAGATGGATCAGTCGTGTGGATAACGTGCATTACACCGTTGCATGGGCTTGTCTCTGTCAGGTTGAATAGAGACATCGCCTCCCTTCTCCCTACATGTTATCTCCTTCTTGTCCTTCTGGGGCCCACGATTAGAAGCCAGCCCCCCTTCCCATTTTTTTTTACACATGTTCCCCTTAAGTTTGGCGCCTTGTATGTCCAGCTCAAATCGCATCTCCTGAAGCGAGCCATCGTCTATTTCGGGGCGTCCTTGCTATGGTAATCAGATTAGTTCTGGGGGAACCCGGGCCATGATGATATTTCCACATCCCTATTTTACAGCCTGATCGGGTCATGGGTGTTAAGTAAGAGAGGGGGATTCATACAACAAACCTGCACTTCTCTGCAGATGCAGCCGCTTTCCATGGTCTGTATCTTGAACATTTCTATGTTCGTTTCTAATAGATTTTTTTGTGTCATCATAGATTCATTCTTCGTTACATTTGTTGTTCATTCAAGTTTCTACATATAGACATAGCTTTTCTCAAGCTTAATACAACTTTGCAGCATTATAATCATCCTCATTCATCCAATTCATCCGCCAATCTTTTCTCTCATCGTTTTCATCCCAAATCAGGCAATTGCCGAGCCCAACATAACGGAGGGGAATTATAATACAATACCAACAGTAGTTGCTTCATTCACATACATTTCAAAAGTAGTTGCGTCCCCACAGTATTTCTTATTGATATACAAAAGAGCAAAAACTTGTTCTTCTTTGTTTCATCACCACGTTGGGCGCTTTTTTATTGCTTTTTCATCGACATCGACGGTCGTGTCTTGGGCTAGCTATAAGCTTTTGGCATTGAAGCTTGTCGATAGCTTCGTTTCCAATTCGGGAAAACAACACTTTCGCTACGGAGCTTCTGACTGTCGCGTCCTCCTTCGCCTTTTCCTTTCTATTCGATACCAACAATTGGTCCCCTGCACCAGACAGTATAGAACAATACCGTTCACTAGCCGAACCTCAAAATGGAGAACCGGGCTATTCAACAATCCGACTGCTCCAGCAGTCTTCCAGATATCCGTAAGAGCAAAGAGGTATGGAATGGTGTCCCTAGATCAGGCTTTTCAATCCCTCCTTCTCTTGGCCCATTGTCACCTCCGGATAGCTCGCCCACCCTGTCGACACATGGGTTATCGGGCATCAAGCGGGGCAGAAGCCCTTCAGAGGGCCCGGACGTCACACCGAAGCGGGTCCGTATGACAAGCGACACCGAGTCAGAGAACACAACAGAAAAGCCAATTGTATCCGTTACAGCGCCATCGAGATCCTTGTACATATCCAACTTGTCTGGAGATATTTGCAAGGATGAATTTAAATTCCACATCGCCAAGGCGGGAACGGCCGCTAACCTTCCACCGGTCAACCTCGCGGACTTTTATCTCGATCGCCATAGAACGCACTCTTATGTTGTTTTTGCCGATTCGAATTCGGCCCAATTGGCGGTTAAGAATCTCGATGGAAAACCGTGGCCGCTGGATTCTGAACAGCGTTTGGTTGCGCAGCTTGTTCCCGACGACAAAATTCAGACGTGGATTACGACGGAGGTTTCATCTACCCCACGAGAGCGGGTTTGGACGCCTGTTAAATCGGTTACTGGTGATGGAAAGGAGAGATGGGCGTTGTCATCTAAGATATTGTCTGGTGCGGCTCCGTGCTTGAATGCATCTGGTGGTGATAAAGCGTCAGGTCAGTCTCGTTCAGACAATAAGAGTGTTATCTGGACGCCACTCGACACTACAGTTCACACCACTAAGTTTGGCCCCCCAATCACATTTCAAACGGTGTCTGCCGAGTCAGTCAAGGTACGGGTGACTGAGCTTCGTCGTCATTACAGTCTATCAGAGGCTCGACGGTTCACGGAATCATCAGGAACGGGTATCAACCGGTTTTCATTCGCCCATTCAATCCACTTCATAGACCGTGGCAATGAAACGCATGCCGGTGTACATTCCGATAAAACGGGCCGTCGCTCTGGACGTTCACGGGCTAAAAATGGAGACTATTACAATGGTGAAGCGGCTGGTAGACATGGCATTTGTCGGGAGCGTCCTCGGCGTAGAGGTAACCGGGCTGGTCGTAAGGTTCAAGAAATCCGCGCGGCTCAGGCTAGTAAGTCTGCGAAGGAGTCGGGTGAACAGAGTGGAGCTGGGAAGGGAGAAAATGCGGGTGAGGTTTCTAGACGTCGTAAGCGGAGACATCGGGGACCGAGAGGGTCAAAGGTGGATAGTTATGTGCCTGGTTATGATTAGATAATTTAGGGACTGCGGGTTTCTTATGATAGATTGATTAGCTTATGGCTGAACAATGAACGACGTTTTGATTGTAACTTGGAAGAATACGTGATTTAGACATGGTTGAGTGAAGTCAAGTCAAGTCTATGCTTGGAAGGGAGCTATGTTGCACAAGGGATCCGTTCGGATGGAGGATTCACACTACTGAGGTTCGAGAATAAGCTCTTTGTCGAACGGACCAATTGGATGAAGCTACTGATGTAGCTTATATTTTGGGGTGGAGGGAGAGAAATAAGCAGGGAGAGATGGTAATTGGACGAAATGGGGTAAAAGGGTTGTTGTTCGTGATGAAGTTGTGGTGTATCTTGTGATACTGGCTTTGGTATTGTCTTGTGCATGTTGTGAGTAGAGTTACTTCTTTACTTCCATATCGACGTGGACTGAGTTTAACTTTGGTATGGGAGGCAAGGAAAGACGTGAGTTATAAGGCCTACCACGGATATACTTGTACGTCAATGAACAAGATACCACCTATTTTCAACAGCTACAACAGAAACTAGCCAACGCCATCTTAAATACGCAACATACCCCCACCAAATTGCGTATCCAAAGTCAAAAACGCATCTCGTGGACGCCGTCACATCATCTCTATCACATATTGTTACAAGGCACAATGTATCAAGCACTAAACTTGGCGGTAATAGAATATGATGGCCCATGAGGGGGATAAGACTAGCCAACTACTAGATCACCGTTTACGTACTGACTTATATACACAACCTGGCTTCGGAGCTTCGGACGAGTTAACTTCTCTCCAACAATGAGTTTTCAGAGCTGAATAGTCTGAAACGATGTGCTGGCAGAGCTGATTGGCTTGCATGGTTGATCTTGTAAGCCCCATCACTCCTATCTTTAAAGTACTTCCTCACACATATCACGCCGTCAAGCGTAGGAACAAAGGATCGGACAGAAGTGCGTTTATCGTGACAGGCGTTTTTTGAAGTGATGGCCGGTGAATAAGGGTGCTTGTGTCGGCGATTATGAAGGGTACCCCGAGGTGTACGGGATACTACGTACAACTAGTAAGGTGTATGTATGACGTTGGCCCTACTTTTTGTGCTAGGTTAGAGAGTAGAGAGGTGGTATGGACTGGGTTGGCTAGATCTGGTCTCTTGTATTTGGCTCGGCGTATGGTAAAGCTATAGCTAGGACAATGTCACTTTAGAGGGGTTTGTACATTGTAAAATCCATTAGAAGATCCCATACAGGCCGTCTACACTCAGATAGTTTCCCTTTCTTCTGTGGAGTCCACTATATTCCATGACTTCATGCGTGTCCGGTTCCACTATGCACACACTATAGTAACTGTGTACCATGTCACCCATCTAATGTACTTTTGTAAACAGACAGTATCCAACCATTCATCCTGTATCCAACCTAAACCATCTACAAGGCCAAAATGTCTCGTGGGTATCTCCGTAAAGTACATACAAGCTCACCATGGCGTTCAGAGTTTTACTTGGGTATTGGGTATTACAAAAACGAAAAAGAAGAAACGCCCTGAGTGTGTAGGTAGATGTGCCCCAAGTGTACATGATTCATGCACGCATGTACATATCAAAGTCCCTGTCAAGGTTAAGTTCTTGAAAAGCCGCGCGGGACATACCCCAATGTACCAACCGGCCTTTCATCGGAACTACATCAGTAACAATCTGCACATACATTCTCCAAATTCTTCAATCACATCCTTAAAAAGGGTCATCACCAAACACC
>JSUI01006493.1:0-92896 GCA_000833645.1 Huntiella omanensis | reverse complement strand
TACCGAGGGGTCAACCGTCAACGGCGATGTTATCGGTGTTGATCTCCACGGCCGCTCTAATAGAAGAGGTGGCGCAGAGACTAGTGACAGTGACCCAGACGATGGAATTGTTGTTCCACCTACTCGGCCATACTCCTCTCGCAGATCAACAAGTAGACATGACGGACACCGCAGGGAACGCAGTCAACATTCGGATAGAGAGTTCAGACGGGACCGCGCACGACAGAGAGAGAGCATGGCTCGTCGGTCCATGCATTCGGATGATGACTATGATGACCGGCGCATGGGACAGCGGGCCCGTGGGGAATCGTCCCGGCCAGATGGGCGATCAAGGTCGCCGGTAGAATCTAGAAAAGGCTACACTGGTCGTAGCCGGTCGCATTCGATTTCTGCCTCCAGGGAAAGATCGGTGTCCTATGGGCCCAGAAGACATGGCGACCAAAGACGGCAGAGTAGTGAGACAGACGAGTATTATCGCCACTGATATTGAAAAAATAGGTTCCATTATGGGAAATAGTGTGGTTTAGGATGGTCGCTAGTACGCGATACTGTTGGAGAAACCTTAGTTTTTCAATTTGTCTTGAAGNATGGGCCAAGAAGACATGGCGACCAAAGACGGCAGAGTAGTGAGACAGACGAGTATTATCGCCACTGATATTGAAAAAATAGGTTCCATTATGGGACATAGTGTAGTTTAGGATGGTCGCTAGTACGCGATACTGTTGGAGAAACCTTAGTTTTTCAATTTGTCTTGAAGTAGTTCATAGGTATAAAAGGGAGTATACAGACCCATTAGTCGCAATCATCTTCCTGATTTTTCAACGTTAGTTGTTCATTTTTTAATTCATCAACTTTGGCCTGATACCATCAAAACTTCATCATTATGATTATACCAACGAAATCTTCATCCGAATATTCCCAGCTATTATCGCGAGAGACCAGGCAGCCCCACTTTCCGCCATCAATACGCATCACTCCCATGGGCTTATGGGTCATCTGCTTCGTCGGATTTTGCGCTCTAAGCTTACTCTGCTACTACCTCATCACCCGCCGAGTTTTCACCCGCATGCCCTGGAGTAACAAAACCCCCGCCTACACCAGCAGCATTGCACCCCCCAACGGAGGCCAAATCCCCCTCCGCTACCTCCCCGGGGACCCGCCCCTCGAACAACGGACCGCTCAGCAACGCCAGGACCGCGCTTTCGCTTTCATGGGAAAATCTACCCGGCGCAGCGGTTCCCCTGAGATCCCTCCTACCTATCAACAGGCCTGTCAGAGTCGCCCGATTCGCCGGGTTAAATCACAGGGTGATGTGGCTATCAACGGGGCCGTTGATTCCTGTCCAGGAGCATGGAGGTCTGAAGCAGGAATTGAGTTGGAACATGTCGAGAATGTTCCAATCGAACGAATGCCTCCTCGCCAAACCGTGCCGCCAGCCAATACCGGAAGCCCCTCGATTTTTTATCCAAGGTCTTGGATCGTGTAAGGAGCTTGTACACGCTAATTANCTCTGCTACTACCTCATCACCCGCCGAGTTTTCACCCGCATGCCCTGGAGTAACAAAACCCCCGCCTACACCAGCAGCATTGCACCCCCCAACGGAGGCCAAATCCCCCTCCGCTACCTCCCCGGGGACCCGCCCCTCGAACAACGGACCGCTCAGCAACGCCAGGATCGCGCCTTCGCTTTCATGGGAAAATCTACCCGTCGCAGCGGTTCTCCTGAGATCCCTCCTACCTATCAACAGGCCTGTCAGAGTCGCCCGATTCGCCGGGTTAAATCACAGGGTGATGTGGCTATCAACGGGGCCGTTGATTCCTGTCCAGGAGCATGGAGGTCTGAAGCAGGAATTGAGTTGGAACATGTCGAGAATGTTCCAATCGAACGAATGCCTCCTCGCCAAACCGTGCCGCCAGCCAATACCGGAAGCCCCTCGATTTTTTATCCAAGGTCTTGGATCGTATAAGGAGCTTGTACACGCTAATTAGGTAGTCACGTGCAATTGACGTCATTTTGCTTTTTTCTGCATTCGAATTAAAACTATACTGATTCCTACGTGAGCTGCCAAAAACGGAGCTTCGAGCTCGCCACCGCTTAAACTAATTCTGCCGAATCCATGTTTCTAATGAAAGTCCAGTACCATTTAACTCCATTCACAACAGCTCTGACGCTGGCATGTTCATTCACGGTGTGGACGCCCATCTTCATGATATCTCTGCCTACTCCGTCCATAACCGGCGCAAAACGGAAAATGTGCTTTGATACAGCCCAATAGTACCGAGTATCGGTGTTTCCAGTCATGATGCCAGGCGCAACGATGACATCCTCGCTATAAACAGCACGAGTAGTTCCGGACAAAATGCTGTAAGGCGTCTCTTTATCAGTCTCAGTAGGAGTCACCGGTGCCGGCTCCAATGTATTAGGCCACGCAATCAGTTTTATCGACCCTTCAATCTCCTCCTTGGTTGTGGAGAATGCGTCAACAGTCAAGTTATGCCTCTTAGCAATGGCAGTAGCCAGTCTCGTCAGCTTCTCCTGGACAACAGCCACCGATTCTCCCACATTAACCCGATGGTTCACAGACAACTGCACTCTCTCAGGCAACGCATTGATCTTTACACCGCCCTGAATGATATCAGTAGCGACAGTCGTTGTGTACAAGAAGCGGGAAACCGGAAGGAGCCGAGCCGCCTCCTGTGCAAGTGGGTCCGGTCCAGGAAGGTCAGGAACATGGTGTTCCAGAAGCGCGGAAAGCTCAGTAGGGAATTCAGTCCCGTGCTCGTTACCGCAGTGGAGAACAGATAAGAACGGGTTGTCACTGTGAAGCTTGGGAGAGTATTGATTCTTTTCGATCAGAGTGATTAACTCGGCGAGGATTCCAATACCATTGTGGACAGGAGGCGTCGATGAGTGGCCGCCAGGAACACGAACAACGATGTCGACGTCAATATATCCCTTTTCGGCCACTGCAGGGAGCGCAAAAGTCTTGCCAAAGTAGTTGGCAAAGCCACCACCCTCATCAACAATGACAGCGACACCATCGGTTCCGTAGCGCTTCTCGAGAAACTCCGCTAAGTGTCCAGCTCCTTCATGACCAGAAATTTCTTCGTCAAATCCGAAAGAGAGAAGGAGAGTACGCTGCGGCTTGAAGCCAGACGCAACTAACTCGTCCACGGCAACCATAACGGCCGTCAAGACTGACTTGCAATCAATCGAACCACGACCCCAAACAAATTCGCCGTCATAGTGTCCAGAAAACGGGGGGTGTGTCCATTGGTTCCATGTAGTCGGGTTAACAGGCACGACATCTTGATGAGCCATCAACAAAGTCGGCTTCAAAGTCTTATTCGATCCAGCCCAAGTCAACAAAATGCCGTGAGTGTNATTTCTTCATCAAATCCGAAAGAGAGAAGGAGAGTACGCTGCGGCTTGAAGCCAGACGCAACTAACTCGTCCACGGCAACCATGACGGCCGTCAAGACTGACTTACAATCAATCGAACCACGACCCCAAACAAATTCGCCGTCATAGTGTCCTGAAAACGGAGGGTGGGTCCATTGGTTCCATGTAGTCGGGTTAACAGGTACAACATCTTGGTGAGCCATCAACAAAGTCGGCTTCAAAGTCTTATTCGANTCCGATAGGGCCCATATCATCGAAGCTTTCACTGGGGATCTTGACGATTGAAGAAAGCTGGTTAACGACCTTTTCACGTAGGGCGTCTGGATCGGTGGTGAAAGAGGGGCCGTCAACCGTCGGAACGAGCGCGGGGAGTTGCGAGCATTGGGGGGCGGTTGAGAGGGCGGATTCTTGGGTGAAAGAGGGGGTATGGAGATAGACTAAACTCATAGTAGCGAGAGTCATCAAGAAAGCCCGGCCGAACGAGCGACGGGAACGGGCGCGGGTGGAGGCCACATTGGGAGTGGGTAGGGTGTCTGTCAGCGCGAGCTTTTCCGACATATTGACGAGGTGAGTGTGTATAGTTTACGATTTTCAAAATCGCCCTGTGAGTGGGACTTGGCTGTTTATACAACTTCATATCACCCGTTATCACATCATTCACCCCCTGCCCTCTTGTTATCAAGTACAACGCTACAAAGGCAAAACGTCTGTTCGTTGCTCTGTTCACGATTGGAGATTTCGTCGGCTATCTGATAAAGAAGCCAGCCGGAGTGTGGCCCATAAGTCTGATAACAAATCCAACCCTACTGTCAGAAATAGTAGGGTTATGCTGACGCATGAGAGAAAATCCAATCAACGGTGCTAACGGCCNCCATTGGTTCCATGTAGTCGGGTTAACAGGTACAACATCTTGGTGAGCCATCAACAAAGTCGGCTTCAAAGTCTTATTCGATCCAGCCCAAGTCAACAAAATGCCGTGAGTGTTGACCTTCTCAAGGGTTAGGGTCTCGAAGATCCCTGGATAAGCCGCCTCAAGGTGTTTGTGCACTTTATAAAAGACATCCCACCGGGCATCTTTTCCGATAGGGCCCATATCATCGAAGCTTTCACTGGGGATCTTGACGATTGAAGAAAGCTGGTTAACGACCTTTTCACGTAGGGCGTCGGGATCGGTGGTGAAAGAAGGGCCCTCAACCGTCGGAACGAGCGCGGGGAGTTGCGAGCATTGGGGGGCGGTTGAGAGGGCGGATTCTTGAGTGAAAGAGGGGGTATGGAGATAGACTAAACTCATAGTAGCGAGAGTCATCAAGAAAGCCCGGCCGAACGAGTGGCGTGAACGGGCGCGGGTGGAGGCCACATTGGGAATGGGGAGGGTGTCTGTCAGCGCGATCTTTTCCGACATATTGACGAGGTGACTGTGTATAGTTTACGATTTTCAAAAGCGCCCTATGAGTGGGACTTGGCTGCTTATACAACTTCATATCACCCGTTATCACATCATTCACCCCCTGCCCTCTTGTTATCAAGTACATACAACGCTACAAAGGCAAAGCGTCTGTTCGTTGCTCCGTTCACGATTGGAGATTTCGTCGGCTATCTGATAAAGAAGCCAGCCGGAGTGTGGCCCATAAGTCTGATAACAAACCCAACCCTACTGTCAGAAATAGTAGGGTTATGCTGACACATGAGAGAAAATCCAATCAACGGTGCTAACGGCCCCCACGGGATCCACCACCGTTCCGACCNGAGTACCCTTTAACCCCGCCTAAACAGCCCCGCCAGGTTGTTTTAACCTTCCCAAACAGGCTGTTACAATGTGCATTCGCTTTAGGAATTGACATTTTTTTTCTTGTTGTCGTGCATAGTTCAGGTCGTGTTTTTCTACTTCGTTTTTCCTTGGCTAATTGTCAATTTTGTTCTTTATACCCCATTACTTGTGTTCCTTAATACCATCCAAAGTTGCCCAACATGGTCGAAAAGCTCTACGTCANAGCGAATGTCCATAGTATAATTCCTGTTCCTGAACCGAGTACCCTTTAACCCCGCCTAAACAGCCCCGCCAGGTTGTTTTAACCTTCCCAAACAGGCTGTTACAATGTGCATTCGCTTTAGGAATTGTCATTTTTTTTCTTGTTGTCGTGCATAGTTCAGGTCGTGTTTTTCTACTTCGTTTTTCCTTGGCCAATTGTCAATTTTGTTCTTTATACCCCATTACTTGTGTTCCTTAATACCATCTAAAGTTGCCCAACATGGTCGAAAAGCTCTACGTCACCTACAACGATGTAAGTAACATTCCGCAATCTCGCCCACCCCGCTCTAACAAGACATTTCTCTGCGATATAGGTTCACAAGCTCTGCCAGGAGTCTGCCCCGGCCATTCTCTCCGAGTTCGCCCCTCAGCTGATGATCGCCATCGGTGGTGGTGGCTACGTTCCCGCCCGCATTCTCCGCTCTTTCCTCAAGCAGCCCAACTCTCCCAACATTCCCATCCAGGCCATTGGCCTGTCTCTTTACGAGTCGCTTCCTGAGACTACAGGTGGCAATGCTACCCCCGGTGTTGTTGAGACTCCCGGTACCAAGGTTACCCGTACCCAGTGGCTGGATCTCTCGTCGCTCGGCGAGATGGACGGTCTTGTCGGAAAGAACATTTTGATTGTTGATGAGGTTGATGATACGCGGACTACTCTGGAGTACGCGGTCAAGGAGTTGGAGAAGGACGTTGAGGCTGCTCGTGTTAGAATGGGTGGTAATGCGCCAAAGACCCAGTTCGGTATCTTTGTTTTGCATAACAAGGACAAGACTAAGAAGGGGTTTCTGCCACCGAGTATCACCGACAAGAGCCGGTATTTCGCTGCGCGCACCGTCGGTGACGAGTGGATTTGCTACCCATGGGAGGCTGATGACATTGAGGAGCACGACCGCTTGGCGGCCGAGGCTAAGGCTAAGGCCGCTGCCGCCCAGTCAGCGTGAAGGTACGAGAGTAAGCTGTAAATATAAAAAATAATATTCTATGACGCACGATATCATAATTTCTCTACATACTGCGGGGGTCTTTTATAGTTGCGATTTTTGATGAACTTATGCATAGTGGGACAAAAAAGACATGTGATTGCACCGGAGAGGAGCAAAAGGAACTGCGTAATCTGGGAATCGAACCCAGGGCTAATCGAATCATTACCGGATGGCAACGATTAATGTTACCACTACACCAATTACGCTGTTGATGGTGATGGTTGTGGTATAACCGCCTATATCGACCGATTTTGCGATCTCCAAAATCCGGCATTTCAACACAACGTCAAAGCACCGCCGCCACACATGTACACACGTTTTAAAAGGCGACGCTCAGGGCGAGCAACCACCAGCAACTTACATCCCAGACACTCACCATTCTGGATATCGATCAACCAAATCCGGACTAATGGCTCTCTTTCGCGGGCGCATCACCCGCCTTTTGATAGTTCTCCTTGTTTGGTGCGTCGGGTTTACTAGTCTTCTATGGCTCAGCTCACACCCTGATGTCATCGGTGAACCGGCATCTCACTTTGGCGATGCTGCACCCATCATAGCAGACTCTGTTGCCCCTGCCGAAGATGATTTGTCTCCACCACCGCCATCACAGCCCGAGACTGTTCCCGAAAGACCTTATTCATCTCGGCCACAAGCCCCCGGTCTCCCATCACTAGACATCTCGTTTGTCCCAGTGGACGCGAATGGCTGGCGCAAGCTTCCCAAGGAATGTGTCGATTATACGTCTTTTGCGCGCCAGGTGCATGCTCCCAAGTCGGAAGGGAAACTACAGCTGTCATATCAGCGGCCGGTGCCTGAATGTCGGACATTTGAAAGTGAGGCTGTAGAGGCGGAGATTAAGCGGATGCGCGGGCGGATCGGCGATCCGGATGTGTTTCGCATTTTTGAAAACACGCTGCCTAGTACTTTGGACACTTGTATCCGATGGATGGGTAATGCGACGGATGACCCGGAGGAGGAGCTCGCTTTCATTATTACGGGGGATATCAACGCCATGTGGCTCCGCGACTCGGCGAATCAATTGCAGGTGTACCGGGATTTAATCACCGATAAGACTGACGTGTTAGCGGGCTTGTTCCGCGGTGCCATTAATCTGCAGGCACGCTACATCATCCAGGCGCCATTCTGTAACGCATTCCAAGCACCGAAAGAGGCGGGATATCCACAGCACTCAGGTGGCTCTGGGTCTACTCTTTTCCCCAAGGTTGACGCCCATATCTATGAAACTTGCAATTTCGAACTCGACTCATTTGGCGCCTTCCTGCAGTTATCCGAGGATTATCTGGCCGCCACTGGCGACATTGAATTCTTTGGACGCCACAAGTGGCTAGAAGCTCTTCGGGCTATCGTTAAGACTTCTAATGACATGACGGAGTCTACCTACGATGATGATGGAAAGCCACGGGTTCCACACTATAAGTTCAACTCGCACACGACGACCATGACCGGGACTCTCAACAATGTTGGACAGGGAAATCCGGTGGCCTATACGGGTATGGTTCGGTCACCGTTCCGCCCTAGTGACGACACGGCTGTCTATGAGTTCCTTGTGCCAGCAAACATGATGTTGGCTAGATATCTCGAAGCAGCTTCTCAAAATATCACCAAGCGGTTAGATGCAGAGAAGGTGGGGACATTGACGGCCGATGTCGATAAGTTGGCGGCAGGTATCCGCAAGGGGATCAACGAGTTTGCAATTGTTCCTACGCCGGATGGAAAAGGGAAGATGTACGCATATGAGGTTGACGGTTATGGCGGTAGAAACCTGATGGACGACGCGAATATCCCCTCGCTACTGTCGGCTCCATTCCTAGGTTATCTTGAGAAGAACGACCCTCTTTACCTTGCCACCCGCTCATTTGTTCTCAGCAAGCAAAATCCATGGTGGTGTGAAGGTCCCGTTATCACCGGTGTTGGAGGCCCGCACATCAAGCCCGGAGCCGCTTGGCCGATGAGCGGGACAGTGCGCATCATGACGACGGATGATTCTGCGGAAATGGAAAAAGTTTTGCTGGAGTTGACCCGGAGCACCGCAGGGTTGGGATTGATGCATGAAAGTGTTTTGAGTTATTCGGCACACGATTATACCAGACCGTGGTTTTCGTGGGCGAATGGGCTTTTTGCACAGGCGGTTATGGATATTGAGAAGAGGAAACCAGGGGTTATCACGAAGAGTTATCAGGATCTTTTGAGAGGCTGATTTTCATGATTCTATGTGTTTTAGGAGATTCATAGAATTGATTAAGGATCGAGGAATGTATTTTACTGTCTTCCGCGTGTTAGTTTGAATTTGTGCATGCCAGTCATTGAAAAAGTCAGACACTTGTCCCTAGAATATCAGGAATGTATCTATCACGAAGAATAGTATCAAAAAGCTCGCTGTCTGCCCATTCTTGATTGACGTTGTCCATTGTCTTGTTTCTTTTCTTTTATTTTCCTAAATTGTTTATCAATACTTCCCGAATTTCCAAAATGACCACACNACCAGACCGTGGTTTTCGTGGGCGAATGGGCTTTTTGCACAGGCGGTTATGGATATTGAGAAGAGGAAACCAGGGGTTATCACGAAGAGTTATCAGGATCTTTTGAGAGGCTGATTTTCATGATTCTGTGTGTTTTAGGAGATTCATAGAATTGATTAAGGAACGAGGAATGTATTTTACTGTCTTCCGCGTGTTAGTTTGTATGTGCATGCCAGTCATTGAAAAAGTCAGACACTTATCCCTTGAATATCAGGAATGTATCTATCATGAAGAATAGTATCAAAAAGCTCTCTGTCCGCCCATTCTTGATTGGTGTTGTCCATTGTCTTGTTCCTTTTCTTTTATTTTCCCAAATTGTTTGATAATACTTCCCGAACCTCCAAAATGACCACACATCGTCGTGGCCTTCTTCTTGCCCTAATTCTCTCTGTTGCAACGACGACTTATCTAGTTAGCTCAAGTGGTACCATCCCATCCCTTCTTCCTGTTTCGCGCGAGAAAATCGCTTTGGAACAAACTAATTCCACATTGGACTTCCAAAGTATTCGAATCTTAAACGAATATAACCGTTTTGATCGACGGGATACAGCTACTATCNATTGACGTTGTCCATTGTCTTGTTTCTTTTCTTTTATTTTCCTAAATTGTTTATCAATACTTCCCGAATTTCCAAAATGACCACACATCGTCGTGGACTTCTTCTTGCCCTAATTCTCTCTGTTGCAACAACCACTTACTTAGTTAGCTCAAGTGGTACCATCCCGTCCCTTCTTCCTGTTTCGCGCGAGAAAATCGCTTTGGAACAAACTAATGCCACATTGGACTTCCAAAGTATTCGAATCTTGAACGAATATAACCGTTTTGATCGACGGGATACAGCTACTATCCAGGCATTTCTTACCGGACTACAGTTGACGGAGCAGACGATTGTGGTGCCTCAGGATATCAACCGAGAGTGGCTACCACTTGGGGGTAGTGATATCGAGTCATCAGATAGTGACATCGCACGATGGAGAAGCCATGCTGAGGTTAGTCCAGGATTCTACGGTCTGTGCTGTATAACGCTGTCTTGCTAACATTGCCTGACGGGGTAGATATGGTCCGAGATTATCAAGACGAACGCGGGCCCTGTATTGGTGTTAGAGGGTGACACTACCTGGGATCTCAACATTCGATCGTCCATGGCCTTGATTCAAAAAGCCGTTGAGCAACATGTACAGATGCATAAGCTCGCGGGCGACAATGTAGTCGCCGAAGAAGACGTATGGATGGCAAATACGTGGGACATACTACTGCTAGGTGTATGTCGTGAGGCTGCATCAGAGCCGAAAGCACCAGTGACCCGGTTTCAGGACCCGTTTGTCAGACCCGGTTTCTCCCAAGTGGGCGTACAATTAGGCGCAGAGAGAATCGTCAGACAGGCAGTGCGGCCGGAGTGTATCCAGGCATATGCCGTGTCTAAAAGGGGAGCTGCAAAGCTACTCATGGCAGGTCTGATGGGCATGTTGCACGTGGAAGAGGCTATTTTGTGGTTGATGGGGGAGCAGGATTTAGTAGTCTTGGAGATTTTACCAGGCGTATTTACCGAGTGGCAGTATCAGAAGATGGAAAATTCCGGGGCTACGAGAGCCGGGGGGTTACGTAAAAGACAAGAAGGTTGGACGATTGTCAAGGGGCAAACTCCTCCCGGGAAGACCGGGACGTCAATTCCAAACAGCACTCATTCGCCAAAAGCAAAGAATACCATTGGGGAAACTTCGCTGCCATTCAAGCCATCCACAACCAGCAAGGAAACTCCACAACAAAAACAATTCTTCGTCATCGAAACTCCCTTATCCCAAGCTGACCAACCTACACTTCGCGACAGAGCCCTTTCCACCCATGACATCTGGAATATCCCATCATCCCAACATAACNATTTTGTGGTTGATGGGGGAGCAGGATTTAGTAGTCTTGGAGATTTTACCAGGCGTATTTACCGAGTGGCAGTATCAGAAGATGGAAAATTCCGGGGCTACGAGAGCCGGGGGGTTACGTAAAAGACAAGAAGGTTGGACGATTGTCAAGGGGCAAACTCCTCCCGGGAAGACCGGGACGTCAATTCCAAACAGCACTCCTCCGCCAAAAACAAACAATGCCATTGGGGAAACTTCGTCGCCATCCAAGCCATCCACAAGCAGCAAGGAAACTCCACAACAAAAACAATTCTTCGTCATCGAAACTCCCTTATCCCAAGCTAACCAACCTACACTTCGCGACAGAGCCCTTTCCACCCACGACATCTGGAATATCCCATCTTCCCAACATAACCGCTGGGAACGTTTTTCCGAGCCTGTCCTCCCATTAGCCTGGTCGGTCATCTTTGAGACAGGTGGTAATAAGACGGCGTCTTCTCTTACTAACGGTACGAAAAAGACTGCGCAGTCAGTGACTAATAGGCCGGCTGAGATGCTTATGGAGCCATCCATGCATGCTGATGGTCGGGGATTGTCTATATGAAGGTTGATGGGTTACGTAGGTTGTGTTTCACACGTTGGTCCATTCATGGGGGTCTGTTGGATGATTTATGGGATGTTTACGTGGGTTTGAAATTTTTGGCGTTTGGGGAATCTGGGGTAGATGGGAAAGTCTAGACGGGAATAAAACCAAGGTAGTCGTCGAATTGAGTTTCCAACTACTTGAATAATCACAAACAACGACCATACTTGTAACCATGAAAAGTCCTTATGACAGGTTCTTCACCATTCAACAGGATTGACCAGGATTTAGACTATATCTCCAACCGAAAAAAATCCCACATTCCTCAAATTTCAAGCATACTGTAACAAGCATACCAGGGCCTAAATTAGACTGTTTTACCATGCCATACTCGGTCTAGAAGCCGTTTTCAACCCACGTCCATTGAAGATTTCCATGATCGACGGGGAGCTTCGACGGGGATGCATTGTTTTCCCGAGACTGAAATCAGCTTGGGACGGTATGTGCGGATGAAGATGAGTCCAGGTACACTCTAGAAGTGGGATTCCGGCTATATAAAGGGGAATTTCTCCAGTTTAACATTTAGGAAATACATTTTCCTCCGTATGAGCTAGTTCTCGTTTCTATACCTACACTTCTTCACATTCCTCTCGCTTCGTCCCCGCTCCGTCGGCTTTCTTACTTCGTCGCTCCTTACTTACATACATATTCATTCCCGATCAACCGGTTTTGATCCACCTACCATTCAAAATGCTTCCTTCCTTTTCTCTTCTCCCCCTTTTGGCTCTTCTGCCTTCTATTGCCGCTAGCCCTGTGAATATCCCCGACCTGTCGAATCTACACAACATCACCGATCAAAGAGGCGAATTGGTCGCTCGCGCGGGAACGCCTGAGGGACAGGGCACTAATAATGGGTTCTTTTACTCGTTTTGGTCGNTTGGCGTTTGGGGAATCTGGGGTAGATGGGAAAGTCTAGACTGGAATAAAACCAAGGTAGTCGTTGAATTGAGTTCCCGACTACTTGAATAATCACAAACAACGACCATACTTGTAACGATAAAAGTCCTCATGACAGATTCTTCACCATTCAACAGGATTGACCAGGATTTAGACTATATCTCCAACCGAAAAAAAATCCCACATTCCTCAAATTTCAAGCATACTGTAACAAGCATACCAGGGCCTAAATTAGACTGTTTTACCATGCCATACTCGGTCTAGAAGCCGTTTTCAACCCACGTCCATTGAAGATTTCCATGATCGACGGGGAGCTTCGACGGGGATGCATTGTTTTCCCGAGACTGAAATCAGCTTGGGACGGTATGTGCGGATGAAGATGAGTCCAAGTACACTCTGTAAGTGGGATTTCTGACTATATAAAGGGGAATTTCTCCAGTTTAACATTTAGGAAATACACTTTCCTCTGTATGAGCTAGTTCTCGTTTCTACACTTACACTTCTTCACATTCCTCTCGCTTCGTCCTCGCTCCGTCGGCTTTCTTACTTCGTCGCTCTTTACTTACATACATATTCATCCCCGATCAACCGGTTTTGATCCACCTACCATTCAAAATGCTTCCTTCCTTTTCTCTTCTCCCCCTTTTGGCTCTTCTGCCTTGTATTGCCGCTAGCCCGGTGAATATCCCCGACCTGTCGAATCTACACAACATCACCGATCAAAGAGGCGAATTGGTCGCTCGCGCGGGAACGCCTGAGGGACAGGGCACTAATAATGGGTTCTTTTACTCGTTTTGGTCGGATGGTGGTGCGGATGCTACTTATACGAATAAGGCGGCTGGTGGGTATTCGTTGACTTGGGGTTCCGGTGGGAACCTTGTTGCTGGAAAGGGTTGGAATCCGGGTTCTAGTACTCGGTAAGTGTCTCCTTATATATCCCGTTTAGGTTTAAGTCTTTGGGCAAATGAACTAACCATCTCACCACAGCGATATCAAATATAATGGCACATACACCCCCAACGGTAACAGCTACCTCTCCGTATACGGCTGGACCACCAACCCTCTCATCGAGTACTACGTCGTCGAGAACTTCGGCACCTACAACCCCTCCACGGGTGCCACCAAGGTCGGCACAGTCACCAGCGACGGCAGCACCTACGATCTCTTCAAGCTAGCCCGGACAAACGCCCCATCGATTCAAGGCACCGCTGATTTCACCCAGTTCTGGGCTGTCCGTCAGAACAAGCGGAGCTCAGGAACTGTCACTTTCAGTAACCATGTTGCAGCCTGGTCCAAGTTGGGTATGACCCTGGGGACTCACAACTACCAAATCGTGGCTACTGAGGGTTACTTCAGTAGTGGATCTGCAGATATTACCGTTTCTGAAGCTTGAGAGGTGTCCACGTAACATGTACATAGCTTGCTGTTTATTGAATGGCAATTAATATAACCAACCTTCCCACTTTTATACCCATACACTCTACTCTATGTCTATATCTAAATAATCTTCAACGGCTAGACGGAGTTCTCCTTTCACTCTGACTCGAGCATGGGCTAGCCTCACTCCACACCCTCTCATCATAGCTATAGCTACTCCCATATTCGTAACCCATCTCATTCTCATATCCATATGCCGCCCAGTTATTCTTCTCTGCTGGTCGCGAACTTGAAGCAACGCTGTTTGAAGTTCGCCGTGAAGATTTACCACCGGTTCTGATGCTATCCCTAGGTTTATCTCCACGCTGATGTGCAACTTCCAAATCTGGTGAGCCTGATTCGGTGTTAGTGATCGGCCCTAACCCTAGTTTCTAAACCACCGTGTAACCGTTTGATAACTCCATCCCATATAATGATACTTACCGCTTTCACTACAGTTGACACAGCAGCCGTGGCCACAAGTGACTTCTGTTAACCCTCCGTTGACGCCATAGCGAAGAACACGGGCATCACACCAGCCCTTACTGTTCCCGTCATGTTGACAACGGCAGCAAGTCCAAGGGCCTCCGAAAGTAGCAAAGGCACAGTTACGCAGACTACATTTCGAGTTGATAGTCTGGGTTCTGGCAAAGAATTTCTTCGCACATGGTGTCTCGTAGCCAGTGTTGAGATCGATGAGGGCATTAAGGCAGAAGTTCCACGTTACCGAGGTGTGGCTGCAGGGATGGATGCGCGGAAGACCGTGGCACATGGTGGGCTATGTCGTGCGGGAGAGAGACGTGGTAGGATTCGGGATGTTGCGTTTAGGCGGACCGATGAAGGTGCAGGATGTGATGGAGCGGGACGGATCCTATGAGATTTGAGAATGGGATTTCCCGCTCCTTTTATAGACGGCCGAAACAAGCGCCGAGGGTAACGGCACATATACCAGCCATCGCCACGCTAAGCGAATACTGGGTGTTCTCCCGTCCCTCCAAGTCTCGAACGCCGACGCCCCCAAAAACCGCATTATACACGCCTCGTAGTCCGTCTGTCTCAACTGCAATTCATTGCGCCTTAGCGGCAATGGCGGTGAGTCCCTTAAGCCTAAACGCACAACCCAAGGCCCGTACCGCACCGCACCGCATCCGAGACACCGAAAAGCACCCCACTTGCAGCCCGTTCTATAGCTTCCTCCCGGTGGGGTCCCCNCCCCATCCCTTTTCGCGTAGATGCATCTTGAAAGTCTTCATTGATTGTGACACGACTGCAGATCTGACCTTCACTAACTAGTTCCCTCTTCAGATCGGGACCAGCAAATGTACTGTCTGCCCCCCCCCCACTGAATCCTCACATGATTCCCCGGTGATCTTTGAGACCTGCATTTGATGTTTGCCGCATTCATCTGGTCGGCTGGACAATTTGTGCCTAAAGAACCCACGGCTCTCTTGGGCCCACAAACAACGCCACCCGCTACACCCCGCGGCGTGTCGTTCGTCCAGAGTCGGCTGTCTGCAGAACTCATTACTCGTGATGGTTCGCGGAATGAGGGAAAGTGCGTGGTTGTAGGCTACAATATCTTTCACATATTGACGGGAGGCAACAGGGCAGTGGCATTCTATTCGGTTAAAGATGCGGCAAGTTACTACTTTTAAGATGGAGTATGTACTTATTTATGATAAACACCCTCTGGGGTGTTTGTTTGTGCCGATTTTGGCAGCGGTGACNACACCCCGCGGCGTGTCGTTCGTCCAGAGTCGGCTGTCTGCAGAACTCATTACTCGTGATGGTTCGCGGAATGAGGGAAAGTGCGTGGTTGTAGGCTACAATATCTTTCACATATTGGCGGGAGGCAACAGGGTAGTGGCATTCTATTCGGTTAAAGATGCGGCAAGTTACTACTTTTAAGATGGAGTATGTACTTATTTATGATAAACACGCCAGAGGGTGTTTGTTTGTGCCGATTTTGGCAGCGGTGACACGGACTAGTGGAGAGGGCTGAAGGTGAGATCTTGGAGGATGAGACTCAGTTACAGCATAAAGAAAGTTTCACTTCGGAAATATATAGTAGAATGAGAGATAAAAACTTATTTGGTTCTAAATACAGATAAAACGAAAAACACAGGAAGGGGAATATGGGAAACGCGTGACCACAGTAATAGCCAAATGTGGCGAGAACAGAAGCAAGAAAACATACAAGAAGAAAAGGAAGACAATAACCGAGTAACAAAACATCAACAATGAATGACAAAGGAAAATCCCCAAAAACTTTAGGCTCACCCTCGATCCTTCATGTATCTCTCCAGGCCAACAACTAACACTCGAAAAGCNCGCGTGACCACAGTAATAGCCAAATGTGGCGAGAACAGAAGCAAGAAAACATACAAGAAGAAAAGGAAGACAATAACCGAGTAACAAAACATCAACAATGAATGACAAAGGAAAATCCCCAAAAACTCTAGGCTCACCCTCGATCCTTCATCTATCTCTCCAGGCCAACAACTAACACTCGAAAAGCNGGGTGTTTGTTTGTGCCGATTTTGGCAGCGGTGACACGGACTAGTGGAGAGGGCTGAAGGTGAGATCTTGGAGGATGAGACTCAGTTACAGCATAAAGAAAGTTTCACTTCGGAAATATATGGTGGAATGGGAGATAAAAACATATTTGGTTCTAAATACAGATAAAACGAAAAACACAGAAAGGGGAATATGGGAAACGCGTGACCACAGTAATAGCCAAATGTGGCGAGAACAGAAGCAAGAAAACATACNTATCTCTCCAGGCCAACAACTAACACTCGAAAAGCATGGTCACGTGACAGTAACTCATTCCGTCACCAAGATAGAAAGACGCAAAAGAGAAGATAACTGGTCTGCAGGAAGAACAGATGTGATTTCTGGCAGGTGAACAGATTAATTATGTACACAAAACCCGTGTTGTATTGGGTATTGTTGGAGAAAAGGTAGGTAGGTTTGGCAGATGTGAATCCCGACTCGGGCAAAAACGTGATCCCGTTTCCGTTTTGGATGAAGTAAGTGTCTCGGTGTTACCGGTTGGCCGGTTGACAATTTTGACAACANGATAACTGGTCTGCAGGAAGAACAGATGTGATTTCTGGCAGGTGAACAGATTAATTATGTACACAAAACCCGTGTTGTATTGGGTATTGTTGGAGAAAAGGTAGGTAGGTTTGGCAGATGTGAATCCTGACTCGGGCAAAAACGTGATCCCGTTTTGGATGAAGTAAGTGTCTCGATGTTACCGGTTGGCCGGTTGACAATTTTGACAACAAATGTGATCACATCGGTACTCATTGCCGTTAGCTACCATTGTACTGTCACATCGGCCGCTTGTATTTCGTATTTTTCCACACCAACAACAATTCCAACAACGTCCAGATAGTTCATATGGACAGTTTGGTAGTGGACACGGCGGAATTTGGCTGGGGTCGATACCGGGAGGAGGCGGGTAGGTGCAGCTGCGGATCTGCAAGGCCTTGCACGGTTTGTTGTGCGAGTACGAGCCATTGGGGCAGTATTCCGTACAGGTGTACAAATGTTGACAGGGCAGTTCGTATGTTACTTGGACACACATGATGGGCAAAGAAAAAATGTGGAAAAAGCCGGATGATGTATGATAAGTCGGATGTAGGGTTAGGGCATAAAAATGAAGTGGCCGTAAGAAGTAGAGGTCTAAAGGAGAGTACAAAAAAGGGAACCGGTGATTAGGTCCGAGAAAGTCGATGACGAGAAAAATAAAGAAAAAATAGTAAAGAATAAGGTCAAGAAGTAAAGAGAATAAATGAGAGTGAATGATAGAGTCAAAGAAAAGGGCATAAAATCAAAAGAATGGATAGGTTGAAAAACTAAAAGAGAAAAGATCTAGATGATTGAACAAAGTCATGTTAGTGGAAAAGAACGTAGTAAGTCAGATATTTGACGATGCTGGAGTAACAACGAAAAGACCAATTTAGTATTTTGATGTGTCGGTAAAAGGGAAGGAAGAAGAACGAGGAAATCGATTGCCGGCGGCTTGTCAAGGGAACATTATTCCGATAAGCAGTTTACTTGGAGTATAAGCTATAGACAGAGGCCAAACAAGAAACCATAGAAAAGTGGACAACAACAGAAAAAAAGAGGGAAGTACAGCCGGAAAAGGAGAATGGTTGACGACGCATCTGCCATGATCATATCAGATTATGCAAGGGAAGTGACAGAATGTGAACAAACAAGTGAACACTACGGCTGTACCTGCGCATTGCTTAAATGGCCATATCTGATCCTAGGCCATTCGCCTAATTGGTTGCGTGGTTGGCATAGTGGGGAGAAACAAGAACAACAAGAAAATAGAAAAGATGCCAACTAGAGAATCTCACTAGAGAATCTGGTTGCTAGTGGATGAACTTTTTCCGTTGTTTTTTTAAGCTGAAGCGACCTTGGCAGGGATTCATAGTATGTTTTGGGTTGAAGAAGGAATGGAAGGATGGTAGAATGTTAGGCCCGGCCAGGGGGCTCAACAAATAACTGGGGAGAACCAAGATCAAGAATTGTGGTGGTGACCACCGGAAAGAACAGGAAGCAAGCAAGCAAGATAAAAAAAGAACAAGCCAAAAGGAACCGAAATCTGGCACATGTCAAAAAAGAAAGCAAAGAGCAAACTCACCTTCTCTGTAAAGAAGCCTATTTGGCACCGAATAATGGCGTGGGGTGGCAACGTAAGAAAAGGAAGCGAGAGAATGTTTCGACACAAGCTGGTTGATAACGAGCTCGACCAATCTTTATATGCAACAGGAAACAGCAACTGAGTGAGAAAGGACAGATACAAGCCACACACACACACGAGCAGAAACCATTCGGCCTCTCCGCCGATTTGAGTAAAGAAACAGCTCACGAAGTCGAATCCAAAGCGTCTGATCTACCCCCCTAGTCACGGGCTAAGATGGGCGGAAACCGGGATGTCAGCGAGCCGTGAGGACGCCGCGAGGTAACTAGACAATGGTGAGAACACTCTTGGACCAAGCCTTGGCTCGTTGTATAGTTGTTTGCCGGGCCGTGTAGAGTGGACGAACGGAAGACGTTTGTCCGGATGGTGTTGAGGGTTTTTGGCTGTGAGGCTTTGCCGGTGAATGTGTGTTAGTAACGGGTTGACCGTGTGTCGTCATGNGATGTCAGCGAGCCGTGAGGACGCCGCGAGGTAACTAGACAATGGTGAGAACACTCTTGGACCAAGCCTTGGCTCGTTGTATAGTTGTTTGCCGGGCCGTGTAGAGTGGACGAACGGAAGACGTTTGCCCGGATGGTGTTGAGGGTTTTTGGCTGTGAGGCTTTGCCGGTGAACGTGTGTTAGTAACGGGTTGACCGTGTGTCGTCATGGTGGATATTTGGGGAATTGTCGAAAGAAAAGGGTGTGAGAGTTTTGTTTTACAAGGGCGTGTGCGGGGTGGGTGTGTATTTAGATATATATCATCATGATCTGGGCGGGGTATTTGACTAGGCTTACATGAATTTGACCGTCAAAAGTTGTGTGCTTCTTTGGGTCGTTAATAGATTTTGTTCTGAGTCCCAAAAAAACGTGTGGTTCCGCTTGTTGGTCTTGTACGGTTCGTTTCTAGTTCTCTTGACCAACTGTATCCTTTTAGTGGGATTCTAGCGTCTTCTCAGAGNTGGAAAACGAAAACAGGGGTAATAGACGCCGTACGTCAACTGGGGGAATAATAATATGTTGGTCAAATGGTCCGTGGGGTGGAGACCTCTGACACCTTTGCGACTGTACTGGGTCGACTCTTGGTACAGGCGTGACTGAAGAATAGAAACGGATGGAAAAAGTACAGCAAAAAAAAGTGGTCAAAAGAGGCGTAGCAGTTTGGATAGACAAATAATGAGCGTTGACAAGATATGTCTGTGATGCAAAGTTAAATTTGACAGATCACGGACTAATATCAAATAACTCAGAGAAATCNCGGATGGTGTTGAGGGTTTTTGGCTGTGAGGCTTTGCCGGTGAACGTGTGTTAGTAACGGGTTGACCGTGTGTCGTCATGGTGGATATTTGGGGAATTGTCGAAAGAAAAGGGTGTGAGAGTTTTGTTTTACAAGGGCGTGTGCGGGGTGGGTGTGTATTTAGGATATATATCATCATGATCTGGGCGGGGTATCTGACTAGGCTTACATGATTTTGACCGTCAAAAGTCGTGTGCTTCTTTGGGTCGTTGATAGATTTTGTTTTGAGTCCCAAAAAAACGGGTGGTTCCGCTTGTTGGTCTTGTACGGTTCGTTTCTAGTTCTCTTGACCAACTGTATCCTTTTAGTGGGATTCTAGCGTCTTCTCAGAGGTTGGCTGATACCAAGATAGTCAACGCTCACAAAGAATAAAGTCTAAGAAGCAAGGATAATCTATGTATGGTTGGTGCCTCCAGAACAGAACCCGTTTGGCCAGATTCTGGAAAACGAAAACAGGGGTAATAGACGCCGTACGTCAACTGGGGGAATAATAATATGTTGGTCAAATGGTCCGTGGGGTGGAGACCTCTGACACCTTTGCGACTGTACTGGGTCGACTCTTGGTACAGGCGTGACTGAAGAATAGAAACGGATGGAAAAAGTACAGCAAAAAAAGTGGTCAAAAGAGGCGTAGCAGTTTGGATAGACAAATAATGAGCGTTAACAAGATATGTCTGTGATGCAAAGTTAAATTTGACAGATCACGGACTAATATCAAATAACTCAGAGAAATCTCGAAATTGACGTGCTACAAGGAGTTGGTTGACTATCTCAGCTATGTTAGCGGTGCGACCACATGGAAACTGCATAAGGGTTTGGGAGTTCATGAATGTTTATAGTGGAAGGTTTTATGGGGTGTTCATGGAATGATGCGGCGAGAACCATGTGTAAAGGAGAATTTGCATATAGATGTTCTATAGATCTTCTGCTGTTTCTCTATGCCGGAACATGGGAAAGTAGTGAATGGATCATGTGAAAGCGAACTGGGGTCTTGGCCATTACTGGCGTATTATGTTCTATTACGGGCAGTGAATGGGCCGGAGATCAATCATGCGTGAGGTTCCGCTAATATGACGACGCCGGGCTGTGGAGGTACTTACAAGCGGCGGGCAGAGAAGATCACAAAAAAGTAGATAAAAGGGAAAAAAATGCGGGAATATTTGAAAGATCAACTGACACGACAGAGAATATGTGATGAAGAAGAAAGAAGTATGATGATATGAATTGTAAGCCTCAAGTTGCTTAAAGAAAGCCTATCTATTCAGCTCTCTATGTATCCGGATATCCCATCAATCTTATACAAACGCCAAAGACTGCAATTGAAGCCATCGATACTTCCCGGTTCTAATCGAAAAATACAAAAATAAAAAGAAAAACAGGTATTCAAAACTTTCCGTCATTGCCTCCCGCTTGTTACCCAGACCTTTCGGCTCTCCACCCACGGAATCTCGCCTTACGCTCGCGAATATTTCCAATCTTTTTTTTTTTGCCCAAGGCCGCTGCCCGGCGGGAAAAAAAACCACTTCAGAATTGGGACAGGAACAAATGGATGAATGTTGGCGTTGTTGGCTGGATTGTCAAATCCCATTATACACCTATAGTTACAAAAAAATGGTACATGTATTTCATGGTTCTACTAGAAAAATCTCGGTATTTGATGGATCTTGTTACTAATAGGGAGATAAAAATAACTTGGACCTTCAGTTTATCTAGATTTGGAGGTGGTTATGTCGACATTGATTTGAGCATTTTCCGCAATGTTGAAGGAATTGACCACCGGGTAGACGCGCATGGGGGGTGGGATTACACAAGATTTGACAGAACAACGGCGTGGGTCTGTACGAGGTATCAAGTCTGAAAGAAAGAGGAGCTGATGGGGTGTGTCCTTTCTTGTTTTCACGGTGGTAGTATACTTTAGCCGATTCATTGTTATTCTATTGTGTTGATATATCAAAAAAATACAATAGAGTAAAAAGCCCACTCGCCTGCTCTTTCTCTTTCAACCAACTAGTTTAAGCCGACATTGACCCAATAAATCTCGCCACCTATTAGAAGCACTTATGTAGGCTGCCCTTTTGCTTCGAAAGAACGGATTACCTCGTGACTAACAAAAAAGACCATATGGTTCATACATAATCGTTGATAACAATTCCACATAATGGATCGTAACCGCGCCTATGTCGCCGCCGAACCAGCCGCAGCGGAGAAGGGGAGGGGCTCAAGACATTTCCCACGCCTAAAGTCTCACGGGAGATTAATATTCTCGACTATTAGCCTCCCGCCTGTCTAGATGAAGTTGAGTGTCCGAGGAATGTGTCGGATATGTCAGGGACAGACAAACAAGCAAAAAACTGAGACTGAAAGAAGTGGATGACGGCTACATTAGACAGATATGCAAACAAATAGGTTACACGGAATTCATCGGCTGCCGTGTATGTGAATAAATCCGCACCTCGTAGGGGATTCTTTTTTTTCGGTCATCTCAACTACCGGGTCATTAGAGTCTGTTCACCCTTGATCTCAGATAGGTCCTTCCTCAAACGCATTGACAGACTTGCGTCTGATGTTAGCTCCAAAACAAGAACAACAAAGTAGTAAAGAACATCTGCGCCCTGTGGGGTGCGTCAGATCGACGTGTCATCGACGCCAACGGATCATGCACCATCGGCGCGCCACAGATGAACCACGAACGATATACGAAGATAATTGTAATCGAAGCTTGATATTGTAATGAAGAGCCAGGCACCGTTTGCGTGACATCTGCCCATTGAGAGACAAATACAGATTACCGGTGTTGAGAAAAAAACGTGGCAGTAATGTTGCAGCCAAGACATTAGAAATGGGACATTACACAGAAAAGAAAAAAAGAAGAAAAAAAAAGGAGAGAAAAGAATTATCTGTCCAACCAATTATCAGGATCTCGTGTCTCCCTTCGATTTTTCTCTCCCGATTCTCTTCAACAGATCCGAAAGCCGGCCACCGTAACACTAAGCAGCAGCTCGCCAGCCGGCCCGTCCACCATCTCGATATCTCAAAACGAAAAAAAACAAAATCCCGGGTCTTCTTTCCCTACATCACGAGTCTTCCTCCCCCACCACCTAGCCGTCCAAAAAGGAGATGCAACAAAAAAACCCATAAATGCCAATAATGCCACACGCCACGCGCTGCACATGGCCGTTGTGGACAAGAGAAAGAGAGCGGAAGCCCGAAAAAGCCCGTGGCCGCTTAGACGAGTAGGTGGACCTGCCATGGTTCCGCCACCGGTCTGTCATCGGCCGAACCGGGAAGAAATGACATGGCATCGTGTCCTCGTGGATGGGTTCTCGATAACTCAGCTCTTCATGCAAATTCAAAGAAACGCCTGGTAAACAAAGTCTTGTGTTTATTACCATTCACTTGTTCTATCTATGCCAGAACAGCCCTATATAAAACCACCACAGCGATCACTGTCGCACCGGCCGTCTGTCAAGCACCCCCATCTTAACTGGCCCCAACTATAGGTTCAAATAAGCCATCACCCACCAAACCGCCACCACAGGACCGCCATGGCGCATAATACTTAACGTCAATGGTCAGCCATCCATCCCATCCCACCCAGCTGGAATGCACACCACTGCGGAAACGGACCACCCCACCCCGCTCTACCTGCGAGCAGCCGGCCCTGTTTGATCCCGCTGGGGTTTACGCGGTGGGAAAAAGGGGGCGTTTATCGTCTATTCATGCCGTTTTTCCCCCACCCTTCCATGATCTTTGGACATTCCTCCCAGACGAATCCCCGTCTGCCGGGTTCGGACGAGCATCCTCGGGGAGGTTTCACATTGTAGCCGTGAAGCAGAGATCCTTAGGGTTTCATCATGGAATTTGACGTCGATACAACAAGAACAACATGAACAATGAGAACGAAACAACCGAGTCTTGATTTCTCTCAAACAAACCAAGACCCTCGTTTGGTAAGTCAACTATAAGATAGTCAGTTATGCCATGCGTGTAATATAGGAAAGTTAGTCTATATCTAGGGTTCAACCCTTATACTTTTATATCATAAAACCAATATCATATTGCTTATATAGCTGTCAATAAACATAACGACATATACTCCATTAACATAAAAAAACGCACAGAACAAAAAACTCAGTAGCTACCACGGGTCTGAACTCCCCAATCAGTCCAATGTCCCCTGCCGCGACCCGAAACCACGGGAGTAATAACAGGAGCCCTCGGCACCACCGGACATGGTCGACAGTCGGAACAAACTAGGTGACAACAAACGGTATCCGGACACTTCTTGACACGATTCCGACACCATCGTTGTCCGTCATTCGCCAATCCACACGCACAGCATAACCATCGGCCTTGTAGTTCCGCTAGCCGGCATACTCCTGACAGACAACTCGGCGAGAGCACACATAACGGTCCGCCGCACTCTTGTGGCATGACGGGCACGGCGGAGTTGACGCACGGCTGCATACACATAAGGCCCACATGGTAGACGGCTAATGGGCAGTATTCATAGTAACTGTGCCATTCGGCGACGCGGCTGCACGAGGGCAGATGGTGGTGATGGAGATGACGGACTATGCACATTTTTTTGTGGGGGGGGGGATACAAGACGCGGTAGTGTGGGACGGAGTCTGGCGAGACCGAGGAGGGAGACACGATGGAGGACCGACCGGTGTGGAAGGTCCGTTTTTTGCGACGGGAGTTGTGTCTTGTGAACGATGATCACTTGGGTATACACACAACACACAGCCAGGAACCTGGTGTTGGAACGATTGTAAGAAGAAGAAAAAAGCACGTCAAGGTAAAGAAAGGTACGGTAGCGACTGCTTGGAACCAGCAAAACAACGTAGCCAAGGCGAGAAAGTAGAGGCGAAGGCGGAGAACCCTGGTGAGACGGCAAAGCGAAATAGGCGAGATGGACAAGACGGCGAACCAAAGGACTGCAAGGGGAGGAGAGGGGCCAGCCGTCTACGTTATAAAGGCGTACAACGACGAACGATGAAGCGCGGGGAAAGCCAACCAATCGACGGGGGCCAAGGATACTTCATGAGTAATTTAGACCAAGATGAGAAAACCCCCACGCTCTTGGTTGAACTCGTCGGTATCAGATGGACTTGGTTGGCTGACAGACGGCGCTGACGGGCGTGGGTCATTGGCGACGGTGGATGCATCGGACATGTTGGACGGGGCATGACACTGCAGCGTGGGAAGATGCCTGGCTGGGGCGTTAGACGATGAGCGGTGGAGAAAGAGAGGCGCGAAAGGGCTGTGAAGCGTGTGACGGAATGGACTGGGNGGGGGGGGGGGGGGGGGGGAGGCAACAAATATAGAGCCAACTTTGGACCTGGAGAACGAGAGAGCGAGAGAGAAAGAGACAGAAAGAGCACGTGTAGGGGCGACTCTGAGAAATCAGAGAAGACGGAATCACTTGGAGGGAGGACACGGTGGGACCAAGTCGCTCGGGAATTAAGCAGTGGCAGTGTGGGCCTCTTCCTAGCTGATAGTCGTCGTACCAGCCTAGGCTATATTCCCTCCAGTGTATCAAGAGAATAGCTTCTCGAGTAGTCTTGACCTCGACAGTTCCTTAATCTGTTCCACCCCCACAGCCCTACCACGACGCACCCCTCAATCCTCCAACTCGCCTAACCCGTTCCCAAAACAAAACACCTAGCATCCCGTGGGGTCCAAAGGCGCCGGCCACCCCGTCCACCACAGGAGAATCCCGGCTATTCTCGCGTGCCCAAGTCTCGTCTGTGTCATCCACTACATATGTTTCCCCCGCTCGCTTCTGATATTCAGCACTGGACTGAACCTCGAAACTTCTGGTTCCGGCCATGCAGAGGAGAGAAACCGAACATCCAAGTCCGCGCCCCCATCAAAACTCCCCCCCTGGCCCGTCAGTAACTCGACCGCGTCTTCGCTTGCTGACAGACAGGCTGGACGGCTCGCTGCAGAAGATACATCGCTGACTGCCGGACGGATAGCCAAAGGAGACCCTTGTCCGAGGTCAAAAAGACCAGCATATACAAAAGTAAAGTAGGACCCCAGTCATCCAAAGGACCTTCGTCGCTTGTGGTCGTTACACAACAAGACAGACGAGAAAGATAGACAAAGAACAGAGACATTATGATTTGATTATATTGGGAAATCTAAATACCATCGCAATGTACAACCCTAAAAGAACAGGGTCGTTTAGAAACTGTGGACACATGTTGGTTAGCATCATTGTATCACGAACGTTGCATCTTCACTTAGAGGTGAACTGATAACTTACCGAATTTCATACGAGCCTGCCCTCGTCATGTACCGCACCCACTTAACACTGCTGTAGTTACTCTTCTCAAACACCTTGAGGTAGCGCACTAGTAAACCGGAGCTGGTAAACATGAGCAAGCTAAAGTTCATACTCAACGGCGGCCGAGACCACGCTTTTTGCGTCGTCATGGCTGACAACTGAGCTTCGGCACTCAGTACAAACTCGCTCTGTCCAGCAAACCGACCAATCTTCCATACAATCACGTTCTCCGAGGGCTCATATTTGGCCTTTCCATTGGTTGTCCGTTCAATAATCTTGGCAGTGTTGAGAGGAGTCGGGATCTTGATCACCACGTTGGTAGCAAACAACTTTGGTCCAAAATTGGCTTTGACACCAATGCTGTACTCAACCTTGGTCTTTCCAATCTCAGTTACAATAGCGTGCACCTTGAATGGCAAGTTGACGTTCTCCGTCGCGCGGTACGTCATAAGATCGAACTCACCATCCGGAGGTACAAACGAAATGATACGGTCAGCATCAAACTTCCCCAACTTGACACACTGGTGGAACTGGCAGTCTTCAAGTGAGACTGAACCCGCCTTGGCCTTAGTCGCCTTGCTTCCAATACGGTTGCCACTCGGCATACCGAGCGCATCGCTATCAAGAAGCAACCGGTCATTGAGACCGAACTTACACTCCGGAGTACCCGATAAGTAAGCACGCATGACAATCTTTCCAGTGACGTCAGCCCGGAGAACGTTTCCTTGGGCTGACATGAGAAGGTGTACGTCTTCTATGACGTCCACAAAAGCTTCGTTCTTGCGATATTTGACATCGGCTTTACGCCAAGATAGTGCGCCGGTGGCTTGCATGGTAATCTTTGCCGAATCTTCGACTGCCCGTTCCGACTTGAGGCCTTCGGTCGTGATATACATTTTGAGCGTATCCGTCTCGGTATTTTGTGGGTAGCCGAAGTCGATGATTTCTAGGACCCACTGTCAGCTGAATGTCGCGGTTATATGCGCCGTCTTGTCGCTACACTGCACTTACCATCGAGTAACTCGTAGATCAACACAAAGTTGTTCTTGACCGCCTCTTCGTCAAACTTTCCAAAATAGCCCTTTCCCAGGCCAATCAACCGGTACAGGAACTCAAACACCAGCGCCGCATTCGCATTGCTCTTGGTGATGGCAACTAGGTAGATGTTTTCCCACTTGACATGGCTGAACGTTGTACTGCCCAGAGTCAGGATAGGTGACCGGACCTGTGGGTTTGAAATGACCTGGATGCGGAACACGTCCGCCAGCCGTGGCCGGCAGTCATTGCGGAACGCCCGGAAGATCAGGTTTTCACCCTTCTGGTTGAAAATGAGTATTCCGGAGAGCATTGTGGGTTAAGTATATAGGTATAAAGCTAAGTTGAAGGACAATCAATCGCTTCGTTGCAATGCGCCGGCCACTGCGCAACTAGATGCACCGGTTCGGGATAATACGAGCTTAAGCTTATGGGGGCACGTCCTGGGCCTGTCGCGTAGAATGAGATTCGTGTTCAAAGTCGCATATGTAATTGGGTTTCCTCTGGTCGTGTCCGTCGGTCGTATGTCCGTGATGTGGTCGTTTCCGCGTAGATCTTCGTCGGCTCTCTACCGAATTTAGTAGGAATCTATGGTTTACAATCCGACTACCAAATAATGTCCAATTCGGTCCGGGCTCTCCTCACAGGCGCAGGGTGTAGTGTAACCCCCGTCATTTAGGGTCCCGTTACCACCATGGCACGTGCTTCGAGCGTGACATAGGGTTAAGATGTCCATCCCCAGGGTTATTTACCGAATCCATTGTCTGACATCATAATGACTTTTCTCGATTTGAACATGGATCAGCCTGTCCTCTAACCATCAATTCTAGTGTAATTGTGCTCCAATCTAGAGAGATTGATTGGCTTGTCATTCTCTTATCAACTTGCGGCTCCCCACTCGTACCCCACATACCAAAACTTTGCATATGAGCCGCGAAATCGATATTGTATCAACAACCAAAAGCAAGAGCAGTAAGCCTTGCCGCCCTCATAACAAAATACAGAAACTGTATCCAAAAGAAGAAAATGAATACGCATGTTGCTTCACTAGTTGATAACCTGTAAAAATCTTCACTAATAGCCATGTTTCTGAATCCATGTCTCAGTACATACTGTACCTAATCTAGCCAAGCCCAAAGAAAAAAATTAAAGGCTTGCTTCGCTGTATCCGCTTCACTGCAGGCCCAAGTCCCACTGCCGCCACACTACTTACAGGGCACATAAATTGGTTTTTTTCTCTAAACCCTGTTTTGGTAAGCCCCTCCAAAGCCAAATCTATCCTAGTCCGCCGTGCATAACCCCACGCCGGCTTTCATTTTCCTTTCTTTTCTTCTCCGCCCGCTGCCCAAGTCGACCGTCTTCAAAACCAGTCGACCCACCGACCGCCCGCCGCATAACGTCCACTCCCGACCGTCCGGCAGAAAACGGTTTCTTAAAAAAAAGAAAACACAAACCCCGAAAAAAAAAAAAACAACCGACTATCCTACAGCCCCGCCGCAATCATGGCCCCCTCCGCTTCCAAGGAAAAGAGATTGGCCAAGAAGGCTGAGAAGGACGGCAAGCCCTCCAAGCTTGCTGCCCGCAAGGCTGCCAAGGCCGCTGCCGGTGACGATGCTCCCGCTACCTCGGCCGCCGACATGGACGAGGTCGCTCGTCTCGCTGCCCAGATGGACAAGCACGGTCTGTCGGACCGTGTCACCACCGGTGTCCTGTCCTCCACCAAGCTTTCCCGTGACGTCAAGATTACCTCAGTTTCGCTTGTGTTCCACGGTCGTGTCCTGATTCAGGATGCCACTATGGAGCTTAACTACGGCCGTCGTTACGGTCTTCTCGGTGAGAACGGTTGCGGAAAGTCTACCCTTCTCAAGGCCATCGCTGCCCGCGAGTACCCCATCCCCGAACACGTCGACATCTACCTTCTGAACGAGGGTGCTCCTCCCAGTGATCTCGGTGCCCTTGACTGGGTCGTTACTGAGGCCCAGAACGAGCTTACCCGCCTCGAGGCTCTGTCCGAAACCATGCTCGAGGAAAACGGTCCCGAGGACCCTGCTCTCCTGGAGCTCTACGACGTAAGTTTTGATATGTTCCTGTATGTAGTACCACACCTCGGATATGCTAACACTCGTTTCCACTATAGCACATCGACAAGATGGACCCCACCACCTTCTCTACCCGTGCCTCTCTCATTTTGACCGGTCTGGGTTTCAACAAGCAGACTATCCAGAAGAAGACCAAGGATATGTCTGGTGGTTGGAGAATGCGTGTCGCTTTGGCCAAGGCTCTTTTCGTCAAGCCTACCCTTCTGCTTCTCGATGACCCCACTGCCCATTTGGATCTCGAGGCCTGCGTGTGGCTGGAAGAGTACCTCAAGAAGTGGGATCGTACCCTCATTCTTGTCTCTCACTCTATGGATTTCCTCAACGGTGTCTGCTCTGAGATGATTGACATGCGCCAAAAGACCCTTCTGTACTACGGTGGTAACTACGATTCTTACGTCAAGACCCGCAGCGAACAAGAGACCAACCAGATGAAGGCCTACCAGAAGCAGCAGGATGAAATCGCCCACATCAAGAAGTTCATTGCTTCCGCTGGTACTTACGCCAACCTGGTGCGCCAGGCTAAGTCTCGCCAGAAGATTCTCGACAAGATGGAGGCTGATGGTCTCATCCAGCCCGTCGAGCAGGACCGTGTCTTCACTTTCCGCTTCGCTGATGTCGACAAGCTCCCCCCTCCGGTTCTGTCTTTCGATGATGTCTCCTTCTCCTACTCTGGCAAGGCCGAAGACGATCTGTACAAGCACATCGACCTCGGTTTCGACATGGACTCCCGTGCCGCCCTTGTCGGCCCCAACGGTGTGGGTAAGTCTACCCTTCTGCGCCTCATGACCGGTAAGCTCTCGTCTCGTGAGGGCCGTGTTACCCGCCACACCCACTTGAAGCTTGGTGTCTACTCTCAGCACTCTGCTGAGCAGCTCGACTTGACCAAGTCGGCTCTTGACTTCGTCCGTGACAAGTACAAGGACGTCTCTCAGGACTACCAGTACTGGCGCCAGCAGCTTGGCCGCTACGGTCTTACTGGTGAGTCTCAGACTGCCCTGATGGGTACTCTTTCCGAGGGTCAGAAGTCGCGTATCGTGTTCGCTCTGCTTGCCATTGACGGCCCCAACATGTTGTTGCTGGACGAGCCTACCAACGGTCTCGATATCCCCACCATCGACTCGCTTGCCGATGCCATCAACGCCTTCTCCGGTGGTGTTGTTGTCGTATCCCACGACTTCCGTCTCCTGGACAAGATTGCCAAGCAGATTCTCGTCTGCGACAACCACACCATTGTTCCCTGGGAGGGCACCATTTCGGAGTACAAGAACTACCTGCGCAAGCGCATGATTGACAAGGGCGCTGTGTAAATGCCAATACACAGTTTATTTGGGGAAGGCACAAAAATTGAGTTTGCTGCCTTGGCTCACGATACTTCCTGTTCGACGAGACATCAGGTAGAAGGAGAGGAGGAGCGTTGATTATTGGTTTCTTGCTTTGTTCTGCTTCTTTTCTTAGTCTTTTCTTGTTTCTTTGTTTGAGAAGGATGGCCTAAAATAAAATTTCTTTTTCTTAATTCACATAATGTTACGAATATGTTAGTGCGTGTGTCTGTATGTCTATATGTCTGTACATGCACAAATCTTGCATGCATCTAAGATGAGTTATAGCTTGTGAAACGGAAAGTGAACTGGCATGACTGTCTGTAGGTAGTTTATTTCCAAGCAATAGTGCGACCGGATGCAACCAAGTTGTTGAAGCCGCTCTGAACTCTGCGGTACGTGGTGAATCCACACGACTCGCTCTCCAGGTGGTTCAGTAAGGAACCAAGCGAACGGAACTGCTTTGCGCAGGCTGACTTATTGGGGCAATGGTAGAGTTGAGCCTGGTCTGTGCTTAGTTGTCAGTATGTCATCCCCGCACTTCACTTAATACATGCGCATGCGCGCAAGCGAGGGTACTTACGTCGAGGCGAGTTCATATGGCTCTCCAACGATCTCTTCTGGCCGAACTCACGATTGCACAGAGGGCACTCCCACGCTTCACCGTTCCAAGCCCAATCGTTGACTTCATAGGTAGATTCGCCGTGGTACTCAAGAAGCCGGTTGGTAATGGTGCCACCGGTGTCACGGCGGGAAATGTGCTGGTACAGGGTTGTACGGTTTAGGTTAGTAGCGCGAGGACAGGCACCGCGTTCGAGGTGGTGAGCGACGCCGGTTGCGCTGGTGAAACTGGCTTGGCAGAAGGGACATTGTTGGCCTGCGCCTCGGTGGATACGTGAGGTCATGTGCTGGTTGTATCTGTTATTGGACGGCGCGTGGGAAGCGTAGGTGGATGGGAACTTACCATCCGATAAGCGTTTTGGTTGATGAAATCACGGTTGCAGTCTACGCAGTAATCGTGCTCTTGGCCTTCGTGAAGCTTCATTTGGGCTTCGTTGTAGTGGCCTACATGGCACATATCGCAGAAATAAGGAAATCCGTAGGGCATTTTTGGAAAAGTTAGGGACTTGCGGGTGAAGAAAGGGGAAATGAAAGAAAAGAAAGGTTTGGGTAAGTAGCGAAAGATAAAGAAGCGTTTATATGGTCCGGCCAACAAAAGCAATAGTCTCTCCATGGGCTAAGCCTGCATGGGGATAATGAAAACAAAATAGAGAAAATGTCTATCGAGTAGGCACAAATATTTGTGAAAGAAGGCGTAATCGTGATGTACTGCACAAGAAGATGTTATTGAAAGTGGCTCAGAGGTATAACAGAGGTATGGGTATGTGCATAGATATACACATATATATACGTGTGCATGCCTCTATTTATACGTTTCCAGAGTCCTTTCTTTGTTCATGAAAGTAACCAACGAAACGTTCTCATCAAACGCTTTACATACAGGGCGTATCGCATTCCCAAAGCGTTTCATCCAGGTCTCCTTCACAGCGGCTAGCCTAATTGCAAAACCAATATAAACTGTCACTACCCCTCATGCTGTCAACCATAGTCCTATATCTACATACAATAGCTGACAAAATCAATCCATATGTTTTGGATGACATCATAATGCGGTCGGTTAGGTGATGGCGACATGATATGAAAAGGGAGAAGTCTCGGCTACTTTGTTCAGATCGCTTCAGAAACGTTGTATTGGGCTTTTTTGATTGGTATTGCCGGGTACATACACATCTATTTCAATCTGTGCGTTTGCTTTTTATATACGATATACGGGTGTACTTAAACAGAAGCCTCGGTGAAAATAAGTAAAGGAAATGTTGAAAAAGGAGCTCAATTGAATGTACCAATCAAGTCGGACGGAAGCGGGAAGAAAGATCAAAACGGGGAGATGGTTTCAGATGACAAGCAGACACGCGGATGAGTAAAGATTTGGATCAGTGTAAGTGAGGGTGGAAGTTCCCTCATCTGTAGCTACTGGAGGAATACAATGCAATTTCAACGAAAATTTAACACGAAATGCGTTTAGACGCTCAATGCTCCTTGCTTGGTTATACGCCACAAATGTGACGTCATGGCCAGCTTGGGTCCATTATCCCCAGATAGTCCAACTGATTGTCCATCCGATGTAAATCGCAGGGAAATTCGAATAAATAGATCTTGTTTAATGTATCTTTGTATAATATGTTTACTATACAACAGCGGTCAATACCGGAACCTAAACAAACGGCCCTGAGGCAACATCCCGTATGCATGTCCCGGTAGCCAGAGCATAGTATCCGGGCAAGATATTAATAAAGATATAAAGGTACTCCGTTATACATGAGGCATATTCCAGAGTTCACATTTTCAACGGACGGTAGGCAGACTTATACACCGTGGAGATGATGATAGAATACAGGGGCGTGAGCCTCTGTATTCTAAGAGATATTCTATCGGTTGATATCAACGCCGTGTATAAACTACTTCTTTTCGATTTATTGCATTCTTACCCCACTCCAAGAAAGTTTATCATGAACAACAGGAGATTGATACACATTCATGTCTTGATATGTCCATAGCAAAATCATTTACTTCGATCTTACAAGCATCCCTCACATCGATTTACTTCTGTTCAATAGTCTATTGTGATTTAACAGAATGCCTCAAACTTGGCTCTGATGACAGTCTCATGTCTCTGTTTAATTATACACAAATGTCAAGATATTATTTCGCAGTAGCTCCTTTAACCTTGGCTTTACGCTTAGGTGTGGCCTTGGATTTGACCTTAGATATAGGTACAGGCTTCAAATTGACGTCCTGGTGTCCGAAGAACAAATCATTCACGTTCTTTTGAACATCGTCGTAGGTCATGTATTTACATGATTCACTTTCGAGATGTGCCATAAGACCTGCCATGCGGGTGAACTTCTTAGAGCATTTCTCGTTGGGGCAATGGTACGCGTGGTACTGGTCTGTCTCGCCGGTTAGTAATAGTACCATACGGGTTCTATCATGTATATACTTACGCTCCTTGGAGGCCAAATGAGTGTACAAATCCTTCTTCTCTGCACACCTGTGACGGCACTTGGGACACTCCCACCGATCAATTTGAGGCTTGTAGTACGTAGGAAGCACCTCTTGATGGGGAGATGTGATAGTCCTCAGATGGTCACGGGCGGCAACTTTACGATGAAAGGTCTTAACATCGACCTTCTGGCCTTCGCATGCGCCACTTTCCAAATGGCTGGCCAGGCCAGTGGCATTGACGAACATTTTCTTACAAGACGGACAGGTCTGCTCTTGTTTCTTATGGGCACCAGAGTTCATGTGCTATATGGATGTTAGTAGGTGGTCATTTCAATATCAACTCACCGCCGGCCAGGTGAACGTACCATATTGTAAGCGTTTTGGTCTTGGAAGTGTTGCCGACAGTCTGAGCAGACGAATTGTCCATGTTTGTCGTAAACACCCATATCTCCAAAAGGAGCCATAATCTCATCCATTGCCTTCACCACATCGAATGGTTCACCGCCATCGCTATCATCAAAGTCCAAATCTGTAGGTGGCTGCCACTGTGGGATATTTGGGACTGGAAGCGTTTTCGGAATCACTCCTCCAGGCGGGACGATGCCAGTTTTTTTATACTCTTCTGCGGTACTGTTGTTTGTGAACAGATTCGCCAAGGTGAATTCATCAAAGATTGACCGGTGGTATATCTGATTCGCCTCACTGTAGCCATCGCGCGGCTCCCCGGACACTAATTCACGAGTACAGCATACTCCATCAAAGATCGGCGTGTACTTGTATGTCCGGCCCGATGGGAATGTCCGCAGAAATGGTTCCATAGAAATTTTCTTCTCTTGGGGAGGACCTCCCATTAACGAAGCCATGAGTTGCTCCACTTCGGCCATGTTTGCGTTAGTAGCGGGCGCTTGTGTGGATGACGAAACGGGGTTAGCTGGAGCCGAAGGTCCGGATGCCTTCGGCTTGGGCTTCCGCTTGGTATTATTTCTGGGGGGCATGGTTTTTATTCGCTGATGAAAGAATAGCGGAATATTGGTTCAAAACGCAAAAGAATTGATTGGGGTTTCGCTTTGGCGTCCGGTATTTCTGTGTGATTGACCAAAACCTTGTTAATGCTGGGGTTTTATCACAGAGTAACCCTACGATAACGCAAAACTTGAGGTCAGTGGTTTCCTTTGCTTTGGTTATTAGCATTCCTTCAAAACAGTAGTTATACGTACAAAACCAAAGAAATAGGATCCAGGAGCTGGTGTGTTAAGAAAAATAAAATTTTCCAAGCAAGAAATAGTCCGGTGCGAAGACATAGATATCATAGATATCCGCACATATAGAGCCTATGTTAACTCCATATTAAACCCATGTCACATTTCAATGGTTTAGACGCCCGACCAATGACTATTTGCACGCTCGACAACAGCGGCGTGTTTGTTGTACATACATGGATCGACAAACGTAAAAGTTATCGTGCGTTTACCCGCATACAAACCTGCAGATACACTCCTATGATCAAACTTGACGCGAAAGTCGCCTACTAATACATATGTACGTGGGGTTGACTTTGCCCTTTTCCTTTTTTGGAACACTTTTGGTTCCGATTGTGGACCTAATGTAGACACATGCATATGATTGAACATGTGTGTGGCAATCGTGTTTGTACAACATCACGTGCGTTGAGGATTACTATGGACATGAACATGAGAAAACGACTTATTTATATACAAACAACTTCATAAATTTTCAAGTCCTTTAAGCCACAGTAAATGACGAGAACATTGGCATACGCACGGGTTCTACGGAAATGTCATCATGGCCAAAGAAGAGTTCCTTGGATATAGTCTGTAGATCCACAAAGGACATGTAGTTACAGATTTGACTTTCCAGATGAATCAACAGACCAGCGAACCGGGTGAACTTCTCGTTGCACTTTTTGTTGGGGCAGTGGTACGCACGATATTCGTCTATCTCCGAGGTCAGCAAACATACCACAAAATTGCTAGTCAGGTCTAAACTTACGCTCTTTGTTCATGTGGGTATATAGATCCCGCGAGCTTGGGCAAAGTTTCTTACACCGAGGACAGCTCCAATCGTTCGAAGTGCGGTTATGGTAATTTGGTAGAAGCTCTTGGTGAGATGAAGTGATAGAGCGAGCAGGGTCACGGGAGGCAAGTATACGATGAAGAAGCCTGTAGTTGATAACATGAGCTTTACAGCCACCACTCTCTAGATGGCTAGCCAGGCCAGCCCCGTTTTTGAAGTTCCTGAAGCACCAAATACATCTTGGTACACGAATACTGTGAGCACGTGATGCGATGTGCTAGATGGGTGTTATCAACTGTCTATGAGCGTATGCTTTTGTCGTAGGGGAACTTACCAGTGCATGATGCCATGTGTCTTCACATTGGAAATCACAAATCTTGCAATAAGCTTCTGCCCGCTCTTCTTCGTCATCCGAATCCTCTTCTTTCTGTTGTTTTCTCGGACATGTATGATCTGCCGCATTTGCTTCTTCCTCCGTGGCGAAAATTTTGTCTGAGCAGCCATAACACGAACAACTATCATAACCATCCAGAACTGTGATAAGTCCTGATGTCGCAACTGGTACTTTTGAAGGAGTATTTATCGTTTTATACTCCTCGATCTCATCCTTTGAATAGAGTGCATCTTCATCTTCCACATACTCCGGATGATGCATTCCAAACAAAAGGTAACGATAGTAACCCTCGCCAAAAGGATATGGTATGTACCAGTATTTCCGGCCACTTGGGAAGGTCTTTGCGAATTCCTTCCTCTCATCAGATTGAGCCGGAGGGACAACACTTGCTGGTTCTGGGGTTTGTTGCGGAGCCGCGGTGGTAATATTAGGCGTGGGAGTTGTAGTAGCCTGGGCAGAAACGACAGCAGCCGCAGGGGCTTCTGCTTTCTTGTTTTTGCGCTTCTTATTCCGATTGTGTCTGGGGGCCATGATTGATATATAAATGAATTGGGGTGAAATGAAGTCCAAGATGGTTCCTGAATGACGATCCCAGTGACTTTCTACACCATGACTATTATGCTAACCCTATATACATGGATCGATAGATCATGGTATAAGGGTTGTCACTGTTTGTAGAGAAACAGTCAAGTGATACTTTTTGCTGTGATTACCGCTTGATGGATTCAGATCTCTGCTGACTGCCACCTCACAATGATCGTATCTGGCTGGATGCTTTATCACTGACATTCATAAAGGGTAATGTGATTTTCGCAGTACAAGTGGGTATTCAAAGCCTCCTGATATATCAGCCAGATACTTTATCACACAACCAACTAGATGTGATAACTATACCTCAAGTCCACGCCGCAATCTGCAACTATATGCAACTAAATTCATAAATACACAGATGAGCAATCACTGTACTCCTTACAGAACCATAGAAATTTATCGATAGGCCGGGAACAAAATCTCTCCGTGGCCGAACAACAGGTCATCGATCAGATATTGCACCTCCGCATACAATATATACCTGCAAACCGCACTCTCCATGTGGCCAATGAGATCAGCTACTCTTAAAGAAGAGTACTTACACTCACTTTTTGGGCAATGGTAAAGAGAATGGCAGTCTGTTCAAGTTGTTAATATTGACACCATACGGCTATTTTGAAGATCCCACCAACTTACGTTCTTTGGAGTGTAAATGACTGTATAAGTCATTTCGTTTTGAGAATTTCTTTGGACATAAGTCGCACTTCCATCCATCCACAGACCAGTGGTTCTCAGTTATTTCAATATTCTTACTTGTGAAAGATTCGTCGCAATCACGTGCTGCGAGGGCCAGATGCAAACTAATGTAATCAATCTGATGCTTAGAGCAATCTCCATTTTCCAAGTGATTGGCTAAGCCAACTGCACCGACAAACAATTTGTGACACCATGGACAGGTTCTTCGTGGATCACCATGCTACATAGTAGTCTTGTCAGCACCATTCGATATAAGTCTTGTATGCTACGGGGTTCGAAGTCTTACCAATGCACTCCAGCTCTTGAATTTAGCTACGATGTTTGGATCTTCGTACTTGAAGTGACCCCGTCTAACGTGCATGAACCATTGAAGAACCGTTGGAAGTACGGTTTGGCATTCATAGCACCAAATTCCCGTGGGGATTCTAGCTGCCCAGGCCGTCGGGTCACGCGAGGGTTTCTGTTCCCCTCTTCTCTCTCGTAGGAACTCATCCCGTAACGTATCATAGTCGACGTCATAACTTTCCCTGCAACCTTCATCGTCCTCGTGAACTGCACTTCCGAACAATATCACCCGCTCAAAGGAAGGTTTGTGTGGGTCTAAGTACGGGTATGGCAGTGGATTATACGAATAGATCGAGCGTTCGATGATTCGAAGCCAGGGAGTGCCGCCAAAACAGGCCGGTAGCAATGCATCCGTTTCCGTGGTACTTGACTGTTGTGAGTCCGTCTTAGTCTTGGCCATCGCTTTTGATGTATTCATTTTAATGATAATAGGGCCCGTTCTAGTCGGACTACCCTTTTGGGTGGACGATGATGGCTTATCGTCCATTGTTGATGATTGACAATCTCAAGTCGAATGATTCAGTATTGATTAGCCAAACGAATGTGTAAAATTATGAGTGAAATCAACTTGTATTCATAAACCTTCTACGGGTTCCTACATACCATCATAGTACACGCATACGCACACGCCTATGCATACACACATGGCGACTCTCTTAAATCACGCACAGCGAAATCCGGTTAAAACACAACCCCTGTGATGGAACGAATGGACATCATTTGAAAGGGAGGGACCGCAAGAAAGAAAACTTCACAGGCCGGTGGAAGACAGAATAAACAATGAAGTTTAAAGGGTGATATTAGACGTCAGTGTCCACTTTGTTTTAGCAAACACTAATATAGGAACAATTGTTGTATACCTCATAACGCTCTACATATAATTCTAATCGTAGCACGGGAATAAAATCTCTTCGTGGCCAAATAATATAAATAATATGGGAGTGAAAATAGGATTTTATAGAATCGGAGAGTCTAGTAAATTTAACCTGATCTTTTTCTTCCAAACATCATCTTTCTCACGAGCAATCCACCAAGTATATATACATATTTTCCACCATATATCGCCAGATAACCAAATAACCAAATAACCAATTAACCAATGACGTAGTCGAGTAGAGCAAGAGGCGGAACACGGAATAATGTTGATATGGAACTCGACGTCATCAACACGGAATAGAGAATCGTAAACACGGGATGCGGAGACATTCGAACGGCAAGAGTCTCCAACACTGACTCAGTCGTAAGCTCGCTTATGCAGGCCGACCATGGAATGAATCATGACACGGCTCGCCAGCGGACTAGTGAAGACCGAAGAGGAGATGCGGTCGCCGAGTTCCGGTATGCAACAAAACGTAAAGATTCCGGAGTTCTATTATGCAGTAAAGAGAGAAGGTTTCGGAGTGCAGGGAAGAGGGCAATCGGGGGTTAACTTACACACCTGTGGGGTGTAGACTGCACACCATGGAGTGGGATATGAAATAAAGGGGCGTGAACCTCTATATTCCAATAAATAATAGGTCATCAATCAAATTCTGCACCTCTGCGTACGTGATGTACCGACAAGCTGCGCTCTCCATGTGACGAATGAGATCGGCTACTCTTGAAACAGTAGGTGAACAATCAAAATCTGGGCAATGGTAAGCAAACTTATTATCTATTTACCATGTCAGCATGAGTACTATAAGTTTATGTTGAACATCTCACCAACCTACGTTCTTTAGAGTTTAAATGATCGTATAAGTCATTCCGGTGGGAGAATTCTTTTTGGCACAGGTTACACTTCCACCTATCAACAGACCAGTACTGTTTGGTTATTTCAATGTGTTTACTCGTAAAAGATTCGTCACAATCACGCCCGGCGAGGACCCGGTGCAAACTAATGTAGTTAATCTGGTGCTTGGTGCATTCTCCATTTTCCAAGTGAGTGGCTAAACCAATTCCACCGACAAATTATCCTTTACACCAGTGGCAAGTTCGTTTTGGATCTCCGTGCTATGTAACAGTCATGCTAGCGCTATCCGGTGCAAGTTTCTTGTGATATGTATTTCAGAGAGTCTTACCAACATACTCCAGCTCTTGCATTTGGAAACGATGTTCGAATCTTCATACTTGAAGTGGCCCCGTCTAACATGCATAAAGAATTCAAGAATCGTTGGAATCACAGTCTGGCATTCCCAGCACCAAAACCCCGGTGGGATTTTAGCTGCCCAGCCCGTCGGGTCGCACGACGGTTTCTGGTTCGCAGTTATGTATCGTATGAACTCATCCCTCACTCTATCATACTCAACATCGTGAGGAAGTACGCCGTCTTCATCGTCATATAGTGGGTTTCCAAATAATAGCTTCCGCCCGAATAAAGGTTTGTGCATGTCTGGGGTGTGGTAAATCAGTGGCGTATACGAATAAATCGAGCGTTCGATTATATGAACCCAGACGGTAGCTCCAAAACAGGGTGGCAGTAATGAATCTATCATTGCGGTACTTGACTGTTGGGAGTCTATCTTGGTGTCGGATGCCACCTGCGTTGTGTCCGTCGCAACAGTGGTAACTATTGTAATCGGAATACCCGATTGGATATATGGTGATGGATTGTCGCCCATTTCTGGAGATTGAGACTCTTGGCTTGAATGATTCAATATCGATTGATCAGATGCAAGTGTGAAAAGATAACTAAACTCAAATGGTTTTTGAAGGGCTCCTATAACTTCCTACTGGTTTGGTGTAGTGCACATACATGTACATCCATACGCAGATATACATACATACATACGTTTGTGCATGCCAACCATCGTGAATCACTCAGGACGAAATCCGATTATTAAAATGCAACCCTATTACAAGCCAGCCAGAAGCTAGGACAGCTAAATCTGCATATATGAACTTTGATAGTGAAGCACTGAATTCAAGTTGGATTGAACATCGTGTTGTTGGAGTGTTTCATTTCCAACGGTTTCCATGTGTTAAACATTTGGCATTTACCATACCACCAGACGAACAATTCCCATACTACAGATATATTATATGCATATAAATGTTCTGAGAATTAAAGTCTAACTTGACTGACACCGCCCTCTGAAGTTCATTACAGGGACAACTAAATACAACGTCCATCTACTCGTCATCAGGCTGGTTAACCTCAGGTTCCAGGACTGGGCTAAGCTCTATCTCCTTTTTTCCAAAGAATAGCTCGTGAGCTCTTTCCTGGACCTCGTCATAGGTCATATAATTGCACGTCTCCATCTCCAAATGGGATGTAAGCGCAGCAAGCCTAGTGAACATTTTGTCACAGTATTCCTTGTTCGGGCAGCGATATTGATGATAATGGTCTACAATTGTTGTTAGAATTCTCAACTTTGACATCCGTGTACTAAATTAGGAACATCAAACTTACGGAATTTGGACGTCAGATGGGACTGGAGTTGTTCCATCGAGTCCCATTTACGTCGACACTTTGGGCATGCCCACTTTTTGCCTCTACTATATTCCGGTAGGACCAACGGAGGTTCTTCAGTAAAGTTCCGTGATGGATCTCGGCTAGACATGTTCTCAAAGATACTTTTGATATCAGTGTAGTATGAATGACATCCGGAACTTTCAAGGTGGGCTGCGATGCCAGTAGCATTCAAAAATTCTCTTTTACACCAATGACAATTCTGGCCCGCCGGTTTATGGAATGTAGACATGCGATGCTAGAATTTTGTTAGTTCCAAGGGATCTCATCGGATTATAGGTGGGAATGTGATTCTTACAATTTTCAGCCCGTTATTATCTTGAAAGGTTCTCAAGCAATCTGGACAGACAACATGCTCTTTTCTTGCATGGTCCATCATGTGAAGTCTGTTCTTAAATGCGAGCGGGCAATGTCTGCATTTGATTTGACAACCGTTATTTCCGGTGTTTGGTACGTAAAGTGAACTGTCATGTCCAAGAGAGTCTACCTCCGAGCCCATTCGAGAAGTTCCCGTTGTCGATGGTTTACCTCGCGAGTTTATTAAGACACTCGATTTAGGATAATCTCTGACAGAGCTTAATGTTTTTCCCTTGACAACGGGGCCCCTCAGTGGATTCATACCAAAAGAGCCCATCGCCACTGGTTCAGTGGATTTGTTTGTTGGTAAGTTCTTGTTGAAGAAGCCTGTTTTGGGAGCCAAGGTGAAAGAGCCCATCATACTAGTCTTGGGTACAGAACTTGTAACATCACTGTCAGCAGGAAGACGTAGTGTGTTACTCTTTCTAGAAGCAGGGACAGTCAGGATTTTGCTAGAAGGGTCTACTGCTGGGCTTTTAGCAGGAGAGAGAGTCCCGGGGTCGACATCTCTGGTTTTAGAGACAGACGTGTCCTCAGAGCCATCTTCATCTTCGTCTGAGCTGCTTGGGTTGTTTCTGGGATCATTGGGATCCAATGGGTCATGATCAAACTGAACTATATTAGACCAGAGTCCATCGTCATCTTTCTCCTCTTCCGGCTCTTCTCCAACTATAACTTCGCGTTTATACGTCCACCCAGTACGAATTGGAGTGTACTTGTATACAACTCCATGCTTTTTCTGTAGAAACGGCTGGCGGGAGACGTCGGTGGCTGGTGTTGGTGTCGGTGTCGGTTGATCGAGTGGACTGATTACTGGTGGCGTTGGTAAAGTAGAATTTCCCTCCCCTTCATGATTGGCCCGCCAATTGTCGAAGTTCCGGCGTGTAGGTGTAGACTCTGGCCGCCATGTAGTGACATTTTGGTTGTCTTTGCGGCGATTTCTGTGGTTTCTGTTCGAAGACATCATGTACAATGTCTAGTCTCACATGAATTGGTTTGTTGAAGGGAGGAGCGCTTTTGTTAGGTATAAGTTTATGTGATGCTAATATGTGCTTGTCTTTGCGGGGAACAAGTCGGCAGCCTATGTTACATCTCCGTGCACCAATTAGATTCCTAGTCATGGATACTATCCAGGGGATAAATTTGTGAGTTGAAGCATTTACAATTAGGGTTTTATTGTGGTGATGCACCATTGTGTTCTTTTCAGTCTTATATCAAATGGTTCGTCGAGCAAAAAACCCACACATACTTCTCAACGAGGCTACCAGTCTTGAAGGCTTGGGTTATACTCAGAAAAGTTCCATTTTGTTAGGGTGATATATATATGTACGCTTTGTGTGTAAATAGTTCCTATCTCTACATGCATGTATTTATGTGTATAAGTCAAATATTCTTCTCTTAACTGAATGTGTAGCTTGCCCAACTCACCGAAAGTATGTACGTTAGATAGTGTTATGATCACCTGGTTCAAAACTACTCCCTTAATACCTGAGCTCACCTAGTAATCCAACGTAAAATGTACGAACCCAATTGTTATAACAAGTTGCCATGAGGTTATCGGATGAACCCAGCGTCTAACCCTAACATTGACCATTATCCGTTCCTACATGCAATGTTTTTTTAGGATGCTAATCCTTGTTCTGTAGTTTTGGATGACAACAGTGACCCATGGCGTAGATTGTTGACGAAAGGATGCCATGGAGTTGTAATGATTGAACCCGTTATACTCAGTTTGAGGGTGATAATCAACACAGGACTATTGAATTGTAGTGTTGAAGATATCTTGTGAGTCTCTCACACAAACTTCATACTTGTAGGATTGCATAAGAATATATAATACAATCTCTAAGATTCTCTTGTCATGTCCAAGGCAATGTGACTTACACGTTTTAGACCACGAGAAGGAATTATCACGCTTCAGTTACCTGAACACAAGGGCCGCGCCTCGTTGCTAAACCTATTAGTTCCAGGTGTGAATCACAGCCTCGCCCACTCAACTTAGAATTAGGACCACTTTGAACAGTTATCTGTCACTTTTTGGCCATATAGTATAAATATTTATAGACATGTCAATTGAGGAATTGCCTTCGAGCCATCATTAGTGAAGTTGCCCTTGGGTATATACAAAACATACAACAAGATCAAGCCTAGCATACATAATTCCGGACGTTGACAAGTACAATTTACACCAAACCCACCTTCACTGTTCCATGTGGCCCGCGCTTTTCGCGGTCGTTGCTTCTTGACCCGTCATCCACAATTATAACACGAACAAGCTTGGCCAAACCACACCAACCAGAACCAATCATAAGCCTTGTCCAGTTTCGCCTTTTCTTCGTTTCTCATTCCCACGGCATTTCCTGTTACGAACCAGTACATAACAATCTGCAGTCATCAACAACGCCACATTAATCATCTATAGTCGCAACCGGTGGTCTGAAATTACTGACCGGCCGTACGCCTGCGATCATCATGGACTCGAATTTTCGCTCCACTGTCCTCCAACGCCCCGGAGATGAATCCGAACACACCGTACGCGACCGCCCGAATAACCCACCTGCTATGCGCGACCTCATGAACCCCGAACAACCAACCCACCAGCCCGCCGGTGCCAACTCACATCCCGGACCGAGTTTTAGTTTGCGGTCACCAGCGAGACCCGAGTATTCGCCACGGGACCCCGCGACCCAGGTTACCCCGTCCTATACCGCGTCCTCAGTGGCTGCGGTTTCCGGCCAATTGTCGCAAGCCTCGCCTTCTTATGATCGCATGCATGTCGATCCTATAAGCAGACGTCCACCACCGCTCTACGCCCAATCTGCGCGACAAGAACACCGTCGTGACGGCTTCTACGACCCCACCACCGATACCATGCAAGGAAGAGATGACCGGGGCCGCGATGTGGCGGCTGTAGCGCCATCACCATCAAGTTCTAAGGTGAGTCTCGCATATTCAAAACTGCCTATTTAGATGCAATCACAACCCACTGTTTGTTGCGATGCAGTCTAATTTGCTTGATTTCGTTTTCAAGATAGCCCTATAGAGTCACCACAGAATATCCCTTCCCTGGCACTTTTTGCGGATCAAGTTTGCAAGACATCCGCATAATCGAAATCCCCAGTGGTGATTTGATTCAACATTTTACATCACAATGTGCATCATGACAACTCGGGATCGAGCAAAAACGTCGTCCATAATAGCTTGTATTTACTTGTTGTCAACCAATCATGTCGCTCAAGCGTAGCGTTATCCTAGTTAGCTATCAACCCATCAAAAATCTCCAATGCCAGTGCATTACGATGAAGCCATCGGTCTTTAAAAAGCCCCGCTATGCTGTCGCCGTCTTATTTAGATTGATTGGTGACGTCTATTTGGTTACCAGGCCTATAGGTATCCTGTTTCCGACAGACTTCCACTGCAATTGGACGCGCCAGCTGTATCGCACACATGATCGCGATTTCCCCAACCGGAAAAAAACTGGACCCATTTAGACGATCGTTGTCCGCACTTCCACTCCAGAGCCCGTGCAATTTCGCATTGGGAGTTTGAAGGGAACTTTCCCCCGTCGCCCCGGAGCAGCCAACACCTTGAAATTTAGACACGACTTTTACTGAGCGTGCACGAAAAAACAATTGCAAGTGTAGTTGTTACAGACATATGTAAATCTGTTTAAATCATTAGAAGCCATTGATTTCCTGATTCACTGGCTGCTATGCACTGTTGTTAAATCTTGCTCTTGCGTGACACGCCAATACCAAAATTCCGCACCGCATAATACGCAGGCCCAGGAAAACAGCCGAAAAAAGTAGGCCAACGCCAAACGGTGAAAGCACAGAAAAACAGGCCAATAACCCAAAGACCAAAAATCCAATTTTGCCCCTTCCTTGTGTCTCATGAATGGTCAGTCTAGCTCCCTTTGTTGTGTTCGGCTCATCAGCCTTTCCTCTACTGCCTTGTCTGTTCCTACGCTTCGTTTTCCAACCTTGAATCGTCCCGTTGACGTGCTTTCTCGGATGCACCATCACCATCACGATACTTCCTTCCCATAATCGTCTTTCACATCACCACTATTTTGGACCACGCCGCTTCTCATTGGCGCACTGGCTCAAATACTGCCTGTTATTCTCGCAACTTTCACCGTCAACTTTCATATTGCAATCTTTTCATTGACGTTACTGTCGCGCATTCATCAAACATAAACGCACGATCAATTGCGAATTATCAGACTTCTAACTCGTAGCCTATTACCTTATACATAGCCAAATCTTCACCACACAACCGCGTCACCTGATCGTTCAAGGCTTCACGAGCCTTCCTACGCGTCTCCTCAACAAGTTGATCGACGGTCCAGTTCATACGCTTATACCACCGCATTGTCCCGGCCGCCGCCTTTACAGAGCGGCCACGGAGGCCCATCTGCGTATCACTCTATTTCACATCCACCCCCGACATCTAATCGTCCTTCGGGCCCACCGTCTCCGACCATGTCTCGCTCCAATGGTACACCAGGAAGCAGCAGTGGCCTACCTTCATTATTGAAGCCCGCTTCTCCCACGCTCCCTGCTCGCTCGGCTAGTGTAAGTTCAGCATGCCATTTGGTCACCGTGGTCAACATCTAACATGAGTTTTTAGGTCATGTCTTTTTCAAATATCCTGACTAATCCCGAACCTGTTCAACGCCCACCGAGACAAGAACCAGAGATTGAAAGACCAAGGAATAACCTTCTGCCATCACTTCGCCAGAGTGCCACGCCGTCTAGACCATCCCCCATCAGAGATGTGTTCAATCTGCGTGATCCACCAAGTCCTGCAGGAGAGTCTTCAGTACTGGCTCCTCCGGATACCCAAACAAACGGCATGGATACTGAGACCAATGCCGATACTGAGTTGGAGGGAGACTCTGAGGTGGTAGACGAATCTGATACTGGAAGGACCCGTAAAAAGTCTACCGCGAAGAAAGTACGCAGCCGAGTCAATGATATCAAGGATGGCGAGCCAGCAAAGCCGCGTCGCTCCAGCTCCAAGGGCCCCGCGAAACGCCCTAATGGCACAGGAAAGATTGTCACTAAGATGGCCGCTACCAGTGAAAAGCAGGTTGCGCGTAGCCTTGAAGCCATCGAGTTGGAGGCCAAGAAGGCTGACGAAGAGGATCACGATTTCGTTGAAGAGCAGGTAGCCGAGTTTATTGCTGCTGCCGCAAAACGTCGGCGTCTTGTACAGGATTTCGATGTTTCCTTCTCTCTGCGCCGTGATGCTGAACTCAACCAGTCACTTGGCCAGCGCCTTGCAGCTCATGCTGAGTTTGGTCGTCGGAGATTCGACGATGCCCACTACGACGACGCTTTACAAGAGGTCAAGGAACGAGAACTTGAGGCTGAAAAGGAACGCAAGAAGGATATGCAGCGTAAGCGTCGTCGTGAGAAGTCCATGGCTGTCACAATCGAGCAAAAGGAAGCTGCCCTCAAAAGAGCTCTCGCTGCTGAAGACGAGGGTGAACGACAGAGACATCTTCGTGACGCCGAGCGCGCTAGTAAGAAGGCGTTACAGACAAAGCTCATTCTCCAGAAAGGCATCAAGGGCCCAGTCCGTACGGCTGATTTAGAGCGCTTAGAAGCCGGCAACTCTTCCATCATTGCATCGGAATCGGAGACGCCTAAGCGCAAGGGTCGAACTGGAAACCGACCCAAAAAGTCTAAAGAGCAAAAAGAGGCTGAAAAGGCTTCTGCTGAGGCTGCCCAAGCTGCCATTGACGCTGGCGAGGAGCTTCCGCCTCGGGAAGAGACCAAGGGCCGGATCATTCGTCTTAAGTCCAAGGCCGCGCGAACAAATGATGACTCTGATGCCGAAAGCTCCACCCGGGAATCTAAGGATGGACGGACTAAAGAGGCCCGGGAGAAGGAGAAGCAGTCTACCGAGCCACCAGCACCGGAAGTCAAGTTTGAGTCCAAGGGATACAACCAAATCTACGATCAGATTTGGCGCGATCTCGCTCGCAAGGACGTCAACAAGACTTACAAATTGGCAACGGATTCATATGCTACCAAGGCTTCCAACCTCAAAAAGACAGCATTGCTCGCTTCCAAGGAGGCCAAACGCTGGCAGTTGCGTACCAACAAGAGTACCAAGGATCAACAAGCCCGTGCCAAGCGTGTCATGCGTGACATGATGAGTTTCTGGAAGCGCAACGAGCGTGAAGAGCGTGACCTTCGCAAGGCTGCCGAGCGCCAAGAGTTGGAGAACCAGCGTCGTGAAGAAGCTGACCGTGAGGCCGCCAGACAAAAGCGTAAGCTCAACTTCCTGATTTCCCAGACCGAGCTTTACTCCCATTTCATTGGCAAGAAGATCAAAACAGATGAAGTGGAACGCAGTACCGACAATCCAGAGCTTGCGAAGGACGCTTCGACTGTCGAACCGTCTAAGCCACAGGTGAATGTTCCGACAAATGTTGCTGCTGCCAAAGTCACCGACTTCGAGAACCTTGACTTCGATAATGAAGATGAGACTCAACTGCAGGCTGCTGCCATGGCCAATGCACAAAGTGCCATCGAAGAGGCTCAGCGCAAGGCGCGTGAATTCAACAACGAGCCGGCCATGGACGAGGAGGGTGAAATGAACTTCCAAAATCCTACCGGCCTTGGTGATGTGGAAATTGAGCAGCCGAAGCTTCTTAATGCCCAGCTCAAAGAGTACCAACTCAAGGGTCTCAACTGGCTTGCAAACCTGTACGAGCAGGGTATCAACGGTATTTTGGCCGACGAAATGGGTCTGGGAAAAACTGTACAGTCCATTTCCGTCATGGCGTATCTTGCTGAGAAGTATGACGTATGGGGTCCCTTCCTTGTCGTCTCACCAGCATCAACTCTGCACAACTGGGAACAGGAAGTGCGCAAGTTTGTGCCCGAGTTCAAAATTCTTCCATACTGGGGTACTGGTGCTGACCGGAAGGTGCTACGTAAGTTCTGGGATCGCAAGCACTCGATCTACAAGAAGGACGCACCGTTCCACGTCTGTATCACGTCATACCAGATGGTCGTGTCTGATGTGGCATACTTCCAGAAGATGCGCTGGCAGTACATGATTCTCGACGAAGCACAAGCCATCAAGAGTTCATCCAGTTCACGTTGGAAGAGTCTTCTTTCCTTCCACTGCCGTAATCGTCTGCTGTTGACCGGTACGCCTATTCAAAACAACATGCAGGAGCTCTGGGCTTTACTTCATTTCATCATGCCGTCATTGTTCGATTCACACGATGAATTCAGCGAGTGGTTCTCCAAGGACATTGAGTCCCATGCCACCAGCAACACTAAGCTTAACGAGGAACAACTCAAACGTCTGCATATGATCTTGAAGCCCTTCATGCTTCGAAGAGTCAAGAAACATGTACAGAAGGAGTTGGGTGACAAAATTGAGCTTGACTTGTACTGTGACCTTACGTATCGCCAGCGCGAGTACTACCGTAATTTGCGGAACCAGATCAGTATTATGGATCTCATTGAGAAGGCTACCAATGGTGATGAGCAAGATTCAGGTACCCTTATGAACTTGGTGATGCAGTTCCGCAAAGTTTGCAACCACCCTGATTTGTTTCAACGCGCCGAGACTGCATCGTCATTCAATCTAGGATATTTTGCTGAGACGGCTTCTTTTGTCCGCGAAGGCACTCAGATTTCAGTGGCCTACTCACCCCGAAGTGCCATTGAGTATCGTTTGCCCCAGCGTGTTTGGCGTGAGGGTGGCCGCCTAGAGCTCGCCGGCCCAGACAACCAACAGGCTGGGTGGAGGAATAAGTATTTGGGTCATATGATGAACATTTACTCGAAAGACAACGTCCAAGAGAGCGCCAAGGAAAATGGCGCCTTCTCTTTCCTTCGCTTTGCTGATATTTCAGCTGGTGACGTCTATGAGGCCACTCATAGTAATCTGGTTGAACGCGCAGTTAAAGAGTGTAACCGTTCGGATAGACTGGAGCATATGGGTATGATTTATGATACCGAAGATCAAGAGAACTTCACCCCAGCCCACGCCCTTTTCCTCATCAAGGAGCGGAATAGCAGACGGGTTCCCAGCACTATCAATCCGGGTAGTCCAATGTACTCTCTGATGAATGCGGCTCGTTCCTGCTACGATGATTCCGGTCTTGGTCGTTTGGAACAAGCTGGTAGGCCCAATGCCACTGCTATTCCTATTGATGTTAGCTGTATCGGCGCGGTTAGCGAGGTTGAACGGTCCGAGACGTTGTTCAACGTTCCTATTCGTCGTGCTCTGTATGGTCCTCAAATTTCAGAGCAACGCGCGCTCATTGAGAGCAAGTTACGACCTGCTTTCTGGCCTACGCGGGCTTTGTTGCCTGCCCCTGACAAGGAGAAAACGCGCTTCACCAACATTTCCGTGCCATCGATGCAGCGTTTCGTTACGGATTCTGGAAAGTTGGCCAAGTTGGATGAGCTCTTATTCAAGCTCAAGAATGAGGGTCATCGTGTGCTGCTCTACTTCCAGATGACTCGCATGATTGATCTCATGGAAGAGTACTTGACTTACCGTAACTACAAGTACTGCCGGTTGGATGGTTCCACTAAACTCGAAGACCGTCGTGACACTGTTCACGACTTCCAGACTCGACCTGAGATTTTTATCTTTTTGCTGTCCACCCGCGCTGGTGGTCTCGGTATCAATCTCACAACTGCCGATACTGTTATCTTCTACGATTCGGATTGGAACCCCACAATTGATTCTCAGGCCATGGATCGTGCTCATCGTCTTGGCCAGAAGAAGCAAGTCACAGTGTACCGTCTAATTACTCGTGGCACGATTGAGGAGCGTATCCGCAAGCGTGCTATGCAGAAGGAGGAGGTGCAACGTGTGGTCATCCAAGGTGGTGGTGCCAGTGTCGACTTCTCTGGTCGTAGACCAGCTGAGAACCGTAACCGCGATATTGCTATGTGGCTGGCTGATGATGAGCAGGCTGAGATGATTGAGAAGCGCGAACGTGAGCTTCTTGAGAGTGGCGAGTACGACAAGCAGCAAGCGGCAGCTTCGAAAAAGAAGGGCGGCAAGCGCAAGCGTGCTGCTGGAAATGGTGATGTCAGTCTAGAGGACATGTACCACGAAGGTGAGGGTCAGTTTGACGATGGTGGCGGTGGTGGCGCTAATGGCGGTGGTGGCGGCGATGAAGTCGCCGAAGGTGCTGCCGAAAGCAAGTCCAAGAAGCGCAAGACTGGTGGTGCCAAGAAGACCAAGTCGCGCAGAAAATCAGCCATGGAAGATTGAAGGAGGAAGGAGAGCACGATGTGTATCAATACAAAGGATGGAAGTGTTTGATTGTTCTTTGGGTTTTTTCGTTTTCTTTTTACTTTGTTTATTCTGTTAGATGTTGTTTTCGCTAAAGAGGGCGTGTCTTGTTGACGGTCGGTTACGGTGTTTGGGTCTTTTGGTTCGTTTATTGGTTTAACTAGGAATTATTTATCTGTCGGAGTTTGATTCAATTGATGTCTTTATCTCATTTACATTGTGTACGGTAATTGTGAGATCTATTTCTCGTCTTCCTCTTCTATTACTGCGAACTCGGTAGTACGTAGAATGCCCCGTTGACCTTCAACACAAATACCAGGAAACGCCTGAACACAAACCTTAAGTTCAGCCACACGATCCCAACGAAGTCGGAGGTCCTCATCTGAAAGACCTGGTGGCGCACCTGCCTGTCCTAGAGGTCCAGCAGAAGAATATGAAGCAGCAGTTGATGGACGTGGAGACGCCGTCTCCATAAGAGTGATTTGTGATGAAGGACATAATGGCGGATTCATTGGATGATGAGAATATGGATGTGATGGTGTCGGCGGAGTCGGAGATTGTGGGTTCCGGCGTGATAAGCGAAGGAAACTGAAGATTTGTTGTGAATATGGTGGTTGTAGGGCTAGAAGGTGGAGACTGAGAGTTGTATGGAGTGTTGTTAGGAATAACGGGATTGATGGTGGAGCTGGGAAGATTCGGAGGGCCGAGAGAGTTGATGTGCTTGAGAGTGTTAGTTATTATTTGTTATAGATAGGTGGGGGACTTACAGGATTGTTAGGAGACAGAGGATGTATGGTCGAATAGCCCCTTTGTGAAATGGCGAGAGAAAGTAACTTAATGATCCCCAGAATAATAAGTCCACGACAGCAGTGACACCTAGAAATGTCAGTATTCAACACCGAGATATCTTCAAACTCACTCACCGCAAACAACTCCCATAGCTGTTGATCGAACATCTATATCCTCCACAATAACACCTACTCCTAAAACCACGGCAATCTGAACAGCCAACATAACCAATAACCCACCAACAGCCCCACCCATTCTCTGCCCATCTTTACTCGCTAGTATCCCTCGAAACAAAGCTGCGAACTTCCCAATGATATCCGCTAACACGGCACTTATCACAAGTGCAAGATCCACCTCCGTCACATCACGGACTACCGCGGGGATAATCAGTCCAAGAGCCGTAACCGCAAGTACCAACGAAATCACAATAGAGAGGATGAGAGCCGGTGGGTGATGTCGTGGTGAGAGTGTCCCGGGGAGATGGAGGACTAGCGAGATGATGGAGATGGGTGCTAGTGTTGCGACGGCGAGTGATAGCGCCGACATTTTGCGCTGTTGGCGGGTGAGAATGGGAGGTCCTTTACACTTTTTCGATGGGAACCCGCGGTATATGGGGGCGGTTCACGGTGCTATGGGGTAATCTCCACTGTCTTGGTGAGGGTGGCGGGGTGTCTTATTTGCATGGCGGGGAATACAAAGGGAGGTATAGTCTTGATAGTATTAAACACGCTATGAAAGAATCTACTTGCCTACCGATAACTGGCAAACAGCATACTTACCCGTCCAACACCATTCTCTCCCTTTCCCATCGGCACCACCATCCTGCGCGGCACGGAGTTCCTCGTCTTTACCCGCGGGTAACCCCACGACTACATCCGCCTTGCACGTCCGAAGAGCTAACACGTTCACACCACTACCGGGGCCAAGAGCGCCCAGGGCGGTAGTGAATGGGGTGGTCGGTTCCCAGGCAAGATCCCCGGTTAACTTCCGGTAGTTCAAATCACCCTTGAAAATAACCAGTTCACTAGTCGCCAAGTCGGCGTGTAACTCGGGCGCATCCTCCTTGATACTCGAGAATCCAGCTCCGTACGTCCAGTAACGGTGTGGCCGGATGACAAGCTTACCTTCAGCATGCATCTGGCTCCACGAGTTAAAGACTGTCGAAAGGGCACTCTTTTCCTCAGCGGAAAGCGGCACAATGGGAGCCGGTTCGGCAGCACGCTCATCGGGGGCCTCGAAGAAGGACTCGGGGGCGGCAATTGCCGAGAGGAGAGTAGCAAAGTCAGAGGGAAGGACATCTGAGACAAACCATGGCATGCTCTTGGGGTGAAGAACCACCTCGGTAGCAAGGTTGGCTTCAAGGAGGTACCCGGCCAGAACCAAGTCAACGTAGAGTTCGAAGCCCGCGTTGTCAAGGACGATATCGACACGACGGGGCTCCTTGGGACGGGAAGCACGGGCTTCGTAGAGGAGGGAGAAGGCGGCGGGGAGGTCGTTGGCGAGGATGTTGGATTCTGAGGCTTTGCGGGCTTGGCTACCTTGGAGTTTCTGGAGATCTTCGTAGCTGCAGTTGGTAAGAAGGGATAAATCCGTAGCGTTACCCCATAGGCAAATCTCTGCCATCTCGGTAAAGAGGAGGTAATCGGTTTCCTTGGAGTGACCCTTGGCATCAGCGGTAGACAGCTGAGTCAGTAGGGATGCATAGCGGGCAGCCAATTCGACGACGGCGGGACGAGAAGACCGGAAGGCACTGCGCTTTTGGCGAGCGAAGATGTCGTAGGATTTCCAGTGGGTGGTCCGTTGGAAGTAGGCGTTTAACCGGCGGAAAAGGTAGCATTCGGTCCATAGCCAGGGGGCGTCATGCCAACGGGGGAGAAGCTCGGGGTTCCGATCGGGGTTGTTGGTGGGGCCTTTGAGGGATTCGAGGAAGGTGTTGTAGATTGCGACGTCCTCGAAGCCATCGTCTAGAACGGGGCTGACGGGGGTTAGTGGGGGTGTTTTAGGGAAGTGGGATTGAGGATCTTACGTGATGGGACGGTTATGTTCGATTTCATGGGTGAAGACGGAAAGAGCCTTTTGGATCTCTTGGAGCTCGGCGACTTTGGCGGCGATTTCGTTGCGTTCCTCGCCTTCGGGGAGCTTGGATGATTTGAGAATGAGCTCGGAGACGGTGAGGTGGACGTCGTTGACGACGCTGGTCTGGGATGTGTTAGATGGGATGGGGGTTGGAGTAGATGGGTGCTATGGTACCAGAATGACGGGCCAGCGCTTGCAGACGGTGACGAAGGCGAATGAGAGCTTGTCGCTCGTCATGTACGGGGCGGGGAGAGCTTGGGATGTGTTATTAAGTGTATCTTTTGCAAGAGAATCTCTCTATCAGAGTCTCAAGTTTCATCAAACTCACTAGTAGCAGCCATTTTGAATTACCTAGTGAAACTATCATGTAGACTCATCACGTTATGAATCAATGACCTCATCATATATCACTAGTCACTAACCCACTACCCCACTCCGGATACATGCATAATGATGTTCGCGAATTAAACNCCCCGCCAAGTGCATAATCTATCCTAAATAGGAAACATGCTGGACAAGCTCGGGCCGGCTCTTTGGCCTCTTTAGGTGGACGATTTCCCGAGATGGATGGCATTGTAGTGTTGGAAATAAGATGAATTTGGTGAAAAAGACAGAGCTGAGGGGGTGACTCGGCCGTGGAGAGGAAATGGGTTTGGAGGTGAGATCTTGGTAGGCGCTTAACAGGTACTTGAGCTGCAGGTTACCGCGTTCTTACTTGGATCTCATGATATCACGTCTGTTATGGACATATACACACATGAGTATAAGTACAAATATATCTAAACATAGAGATCTCATCCTAGCCAAAACTATGATTACTTGCAGACAATGATTCCCATTTCCCTGTCGGCCGGTTATCCTTCTTCAGGCCAGGGCCACTTTGGTCACATTCTGGGCTCTGGCTACCCTCGTTGCTTCAAAACCNATGACCTCATCATATATCACTAGTCACTAACCCACTACCCCACTCCGGATACATGCATAATGATGTTCGCGAATTAAACGCCCCGCCAAGTGCATAATCTATCCTAAATAGGAAACATGCTGGACAAGCTCGGGCCGGCTCTTTGGCCTCTTTAGGTGGACGATTTCCCGAGATGGATGGCATTGTAGTGTTGGAAATAAGATGAATCTGGTGAAAAAGACAGAGCTGAGGAGGTGACTCGGCCGTGGAGAGGAAATGGGTTTGGAGGTGAGATCTTAGTAGGCGCTTAACGGGTACTTGAGCTGCAGGTTGCCGCGTTTTTACTTGGATCTCATGATATCATGTCTGTTATGGACATATACACACATGAGTATAAGTACAGATATATCTAAACATAGAGATCTCATCCTAGCCAAAACTATGATTACTTGCAGACAATGATTCCCATTTCCCTGTCGGCCGGTTATCCTTCTTCAGGCCAGGGCCACTTTGGTCACATTCTGGGCTCTGGCTACCCTCGTTGCTTCAAAACCTAGTCAAGGTCCGACCAACTTGCAATTAATCTGTTGTTTCTATTGGCGTCATCGGGTATTTCCAGGATTTACCACGTCTTGTCGGACCACGTCTCGTCTTTGTAAAGCACGTATCTATTGTAAAGACTTGCGTACTTTCGTGTTAACTCTCAAGTGTCTGTTTCTTTCTTCCTCTTCTTCTTTTTCTTTTTCGCCTTCTCTTCACGGCTAAAACAGCCTCATTCTACACCGTCTTTCTTTATTTCTTTTGTTTCTCTCCTATTTCATCAAACAAACTCCACTTCTACCCGCTCATTCTAGTCAAAAACCCCCGCAAAGAAAACAAGCACACGAAAAAAAATCCTCTCTTTTATCCGTGTTTCCAGATATACCCGCCGGCCTGTCTGTCCACCATTGTTGAGAAGATATGCACTAAACCCTCCCTGGACAGCTGTGAGCTTGACCGCCACAAACCCTCACCTCAACAAGCTCCAACCCAAGCCCAAAGCAAAGCAAAGCAAGAAAAAAATACTACATATCTGCGTTGAAAGGCCAGCAAGGCTTTCCTGTGCAGCGTGCATCGTGCAGACGCACTTGACTTGTGGCCAACGCAACAACTTGTCTTCGTATCCTAATATCCTGCTGAGATTTTCATTTTGAGCTATTTTTTTACCGTGTACTTTGGTCTTTAATTGTCCGTGAGCTCGTGGAATCCATTCCTTCTTACTGACAAGTTGGCTCGTTACTTGATTTTTTGCTGCCCCGCTTGCTCCATGTGACGAGGAATCCTGAAGGTCCTCCTCCTCTCTTATGTACTCGACTCCTTTGCTTTCTTGGTCTACCTTACTTGACTTTACTCCTCTTTCTCTTTATCCCTCTTATCCACTTTCTACCGCACACATCTATTGATTCCTAACAAATTCCTCAAACCCCCATTGGATCGTTACCAAAGCGTTCAAGTCTTCTTTATATCATCTTGCCTCATCGCTCGTCTCTCCAAGTCTTCAAGTCTTTCCGCCTTTCTCAAGTCTTGAATCTCTCGTACTACCCATCCTTCGCTTCAACCAACTCCTGTCCAACCCCAAAACTGACAACCGACAACCCTATTATCATACCGGTTCTAGTTCCGGGTCCTTCGTCTTCTTCTTCTTCTTCTTCTTCTTCTTCGTCATCCTCTTATACCGTTGCCACGCCGTTTGCGTGGCCCCCGGATGCCAAGTTCCGCCTGTCCCCGCCATGGGGATTCCTAAAACCGGCCGCCATGCCCTGGTGTATTTCATCCCGGGCAACCCCGGCCTAATCGATTACTATTCGTCCTTTCTTTCCTTTCTCAGCACCATTCTTATGCAAATTGACCCTGATGTTGTCTATGATATCTACGGCCGGAACCTGTTTGGTTTCCATGACCAGGATCATGTCCCATTTGGCGAGGACAACTCTACGCCTTTCCTAGTTTCCGACCAAATCGACGCTCTCTATAATGACCTTTGCTCCCGTCGTATAGAGAACTCATTCGATCCATCCCGAATCGGTACTCCTTACGACTTCGTCATTATCATTGGTCACTCGGTTGGTTCATATCTTACCCTTGAGCTATTCGACCGTCACCGCAAGCATCCGGAACGTGCACCTCATCTTAACCTCCGCTCCGGAATCCTCCTGTTCCCAACCGTAGTGCACATTGCTCAATCTCCTCAGGGCCGTAAACTCACCATGTTACGCTGCATCCCCGGGCTCGCCGAGACGTTTTACTTTTGGGTGTGGCTGCTTCTTCTGTTGATTCCTTGGGGCGTATTAGCTTGGGTTTGTCGGTCATTTATGGGATTCTCTCCTCGTGCTGCCGAGGTTACTGCTGACTTTCTCAAGAGTCGGGACGGTGTCCGTCAGGCTATTGCTATGGGTCTTGATGAAATGGATGTTATTACACATGATAAGTGGGATCGTGGTCTTTGGGAAATGGATGTCGAGGACGAGTCCGTACCTTCTTCGCCACTATGTGGTAGCCCGAGTGCTTCGGGTAGTGAGCAGGTCCCACCAGATCCTACCAAGTTTTACTTTTTGTTCGCCAATGAGGACCACTGGGTCAACACAGATATCCGCGACCAATGGATCTCGGAACGTAGAGCCCACGCTAGCTCGCGAAACCGTGGAAGTGAGCGGGGACGTACTGAGATCTTTGTTGAAAAGAAGGGGAACATACCACATGCTTTCTGTACACAAGAATGTAAGTCCAAACCTAGACATGACGCTCCTCCAAAACCAGTAACTAACCAGGGCCCTTGCCATGTCCAGATGCTTCCATTGTTGTAGCCGGCTGGGTACGTGACCGTATCCGCAAAATCGAAGCAACAATGGTTCCCCCCGAGCCCGAATTCTCCTCAGACCACGAAACACTAAACTACTCGGATGCCGATGAAGACGACTACTCAGACTACGAATACAACGAAAAGATCTACTGGGATGACGAGCGCGTGTACTAGAGCCTGTGCTGGCTGTGTTGTTTGTTTTTTTTTCTTGCAACGGTAACATGCGACGTCGAACTAGAAAGGTTTTGAAACTTTGGATTCTTGTTGGTTGGTTTCCGTGCCTTGTTCTGTTGTCTGACGCGGGCTTTCCGGTGCTTCGCGCGAGGGTTTTTGCCCCAATGGGCATTTGTGACTTGCGGCGTTGACTTGGCCGCGGAATGCGGGATGTAGGTGGGATGTCAAACGATTTGTCTTGACTTTATGTCTTTTGGGACTTTTTTTTTCTTTTCCTTGTTGTCTTCTTCTTCTCTTTCCTTTGTCTGGGATATTCTCGGGGCTTCTTTTTTTTTGTCTTTTGTTTCTTTTGTTTTGGTCTTGTTTGGGATACCACACTTTGCGGCGTTTATATGAAATCTTGTTTCTCTTGGTTGGTCATATTACATATATACATATGGGCTGATTTTGGCCTGTGTCCATGTCTGTGTTCTTGCTCGTGTTCTTGTCTATAATCTTGTCTGTCTCCCTGAATGTCTAGAACAAAGGCCAGCTGTTGTTGTTGGGAATCATTGTAACCCTATCTATGGCCGTCCCCTTCTTTATGTCTTCTTTATGTTGAATACTGACGCTCATTGGTATGAGGAATGCAGTGCCTTGCATCATGCAGGTTACCTTGTAACCCAACCCACACACAAGTCTGCGTTGGCAAAAAGAAAAACTGGAAATGCAAGTCTGCTTGGATCTCCCGTCTGTCTAGCTGAAAGCGGGGTGTGAATCTATCGACTTAAGCGAGAAACCCATCGCTCCCCCCAAAAATAAATAATGCCTGCACATCTGGAATCATTGTGTACTTATACATCTTAGGGTTCCCCGAGGGTTCGCGAACCTGGATTGTGTTACCATGATGCGGAACAATGCGACATTATATTGAGGACTTGTCTCCCGGAGGAAAAGAAGCGAAGGGGCAAGAAAGATAGAGCTAGGTTGGACAAGAAAGGAGAGTCGTGTAGTTGCCGGGATAGAGACGGGACGGGCGGAGTGAGTCGCGTGGTTGATTTGCCGAGTGGCGGGCTTGGAGACAGTGGGTGGAGAGTCGTGGCGCGGAGGGACCGAGAAGTCGGCGGGGTGCAGCAAGCCGGGATTGGGGTGGACATGTACACACTTGGAAGCTTGAGCTTGCTAAGATTACCTTTAGACAGGAGTGTAGATGACTGGAGATGTAGAGGCCGGGGTTGTTGGGTTCGGAATATATAAGGGAGACGGATCCGGGACCGGTTAGGTGTTTGTTTTCTTGGTTCTTCAGGCTCACATCCTCTCCTGTCTTTTCTACTGCTTTTTCAACATTGTTACTCACTCTTTATCATTGTTACTGTTTTCTGTTTGTCACTCTTTACATCACAATCACTTAGTATTTACATATCACTACATTCATTCATCATGTTCCGCGCCTCGCTTTTCGCAGCCGCCGCTGTCGTGTAAGTCAGATTCCAAATCTCCAAAAACACAGTTACCTAACAACCCTCTATAGTCCCTCGGTTCTTGCCCGTCCCCAATCGCACTCGCAGTGCCCCCAGTACTGCCTTGACCAGTGCACCGCGTCTGTCTCTACCGTTACTTCCACCGTGTACGTGACTGCCCCCGAGTGCACTGCTACCGGTGGCCCCGAGGCGTCTACTTACCCCGGTACTGGAGTTCCCACCTCTGGAGTTCCCACTTCTGGTTTCTCCACTGGCACCACTGAGGAGCCTCACCGCCCTACTACCCGGCCTGGTCACCAGTCGAGCCGTACTACCGGCCCTGGTACTGCCCCGGTTACTACCGGATACCCGGCTACCGAGACTTCCAACTCGCCTACCGGTACTAGTGTTCGTCCTGACCATGAGACTTCCGCTGCTGTCACTACTGCTCCCTACCCTACCGGTAGCCAGTACCCTGTTGACAGCGAGTACCCTACCGGTACTGAGTCGGCTTGGACTGCCTCTACCACTGAGGGTCCCCACCCGGGTCACTCCACCAGTGAGGATCCCATCCCCGGCCACTCCACCTCCGAGGGCCACAACCCGGGTCACTCTACTTCCGAGGGTCACAACCCTGGTCCTTCCACCACCAAGGGCCACTCTGATCCCACCTCGGTCGCTGAGTCCTCTTCGACCACTTGCACCGATGAGATCGCCAGCACTCCCTCGCCCATCCTGACCACCCTGGAGTCCACCGTTGCCTCGTACAAGCCTACGGCCGTCCACTCGACCGAGGCCGATCCCGAGACCACCTCGAGTGTTCACCACCCCAAGTCCTCGTCGACCGGCCACCCGTCTCCCTCGTACACCACCGGCTACCCCGCTCCCGAGTCTTCGTCTGAGGGTCACCCCGTTCAGTCTTCCTCCGCTGGGGCCTGGACTACCGAGTACCCTGCCGTCTCTACCACCTGCGGCCCCTACGGTTGCCAGGAGGTCACCGAGACTACCTCGTCGGCTGCCCACCACACCACCCCCGTGGTCCACTCGTCGTCGTCGGCCGTCCCCGTTGTTGATCCCACGACTAAGCATACCTGGGCCTGGTCTTCCGACTCGCCTTCTCCCACTAGTGATGCTCTCTGGTCGACTATCCTGTCTAGCAGCAGCTCTGCCGACCCCACCCATGCTTTCTCCACTACCCACGGTAACGCTCCCTCGTCATCGACTCTCTACGTGACCCCCACCACTGCCAGCTCCGTCAAGCACAGCTCCACTGCCAAGGTTCCCACCTCCGCTCCTTTCAAGACTACCTCCTCTCCCGCTCCCAAGCCTACCAACAGCCGTCCCTGCGATAACCCGTACGACGCTAACGGCTGTGACGGTGAGGAATCCGTCTCGAGCACCGTCAGCTCTGCTGACCCCGTTCACACCAGCAGCGCTACCACTGAATATGAGCCCCACGTGACCACCGAGAGTGTCAAGCCTACCGCCGAGACTACCAAGCCTGCTGCTACTACTAGCCACCCGGTTCTTTGCCAGCCCGGTGACTACAACTGCCGTCCCCAGGAGTCCACCGTCACCTCTGCTGACCCCGTCCCGGCCACTTCTTCCCACGAGGCTAGCAAGTCGCACGAGGAGACCCGTACTTACACCCCCGGTACTGCTACTGCCAAGGCTACCTCCAGCGAGGCTACCACTGTGATCACCATCACTACCAGCTCGCACTTGACTGTCACTGTTCCTGCCACCTCCACCCTCAAGACGTCCACTAAGAGCCACCACTCTTCCAGCGCTCACCACACCTCCGCTGCCCCGTCTTCCTCGGCCCACGAAACCTCGTCTGCTGCTGCCACCACCACCTCCTCTGCTGAGTACACTTTCCCCGACTACGGCTACCCCGTCGAGGATCCCACCACCTACTCCTCCGAGGACCCCATCAAGGCCACCAGCACCAGCGAAGCCCCCGTCGTCCCCAAGACCACCTCCAAGGCCATGACCTCCACCACCCCCGGCCCCGTCTACCCCCAGTCTACCGAGAAGGCCACCACCATCTCCTCCGCTGATCCCGTCCCCGCCACCTCTTCCACCGTTTCCTCCGCCGAGTCCGTCCCTACCCCCGATGAGATCCCCGGTGGTTACGCCTATGGTGTCTTCGGCCGCAAGTTCCGTGGCCAGAGCTGGCGCCGGGTTTAAGGGTTAAGTGCTGAGTAAGTGTCCAGTGGTTTGGAAAGTGGCTTAGGAATGTCTACGGATAGATCTGGGATGCACTTTCTCCATTGGGAATGGCTTTTTTGTGAGCCTCGCCTTCCCTTTTGAGTTGAGTCTATTGTTATGGTATTAAAGCACGGGATATGTCGGCTTCTTGTCTGCCAGATTGGTTATTATATTAGGTAGTCTAATAAGAAGTGATTGACTCGTAACACGTGACTATATTGTGAATGATATGCATGCTAATTTACATAAACGGCCCGATGAAAATCGGTCTTGTGAACTATTCCAATCCAATGATAACGATGCTATAGCATCAAATGCTCTGTCTAATATATGCCCTCTAGCGTTGGGTTTCATCCCACGCAATCCACCGCCGAATGACCTCATCTATTTTGCGCACCTCCTCCGCATTGTATTTAATCTGGAACCACTCACGATGCTCCTTTCCACAAGCCGCACACTTACCCAAATCTGCTCGCAGTCCTAGACCAGCTAACTCCAAGTGAATTAGACGTTCCACCTTCTTGACATGCTTGGTCATATGTGGCGATATGCCCGAGTTCGACGGGACATACGGATAAAACCGTAGTACCTCAGGCGTATGACCACATTGCCGTCCCCATTCATTCATCCGCTTATGCACATTCGCCGCACGCCCAATCTTCAACATAAGATTCTTCTTGCGGGCAACTTGTGGCAGAGATCGGTTACGGTTCTCTAGGAGTGAGCGCACGGTAGACTGCTCTGGCGTCTTTTCACCCTCGGGCGTCAACCAGAACATGTAAATGTATCCAGGCTCTTCCGCATCGGTAAAGCCCTTGGCCAGCTCAGCCATAAGATTTGCGGCGGTCTTGGGATCAAGCGAAGGGGGAATGAACCGGGTGAAGTCAGCTGTTGTCGATGGGCGACGACCCGTTTTCTTGCCTGGGGGGACAGAAGCGGTGCCATGCGATTGGGGTGGAGGGACTTGAGCCATGGGGCGGGGTTGGAGAGAGTTGTCCAAGGAAAGATCCAGACTGAAGCAGCAAAAAGAGAACTTCTTGGACCGCTTTTGTTGGGGAGGATTAACGGTGTTGGCAGAGTCGTAGCTGTTAGGCTTAAACTGCGCTGATACGGAGGGACGTCCACTAGATGGTCTACCACTAGTACCCGGTCTCCCACTAGTCCCGGGTCTCCCACTGGTACTCGGTCTCCCACTATGTCCCCCATCAATTCTCGCAAGATTCAACCGCTCCGTCAAAGTGTCCATACTAGACCTCGGTCCGGGCGTATCATACAGCCCACCAAACCGGCCGGGCTTAGGTTTCTTCGCGGCAGCTTGCGCGGCATGGAGAGCTTGTTCTTGGTGTTGCCAGCAGTACTTTCCGGCTATTTGCAACTCGGCGGCGGTGGGGGGACGCGCTGAGGTGGTCACGAGGGCAGTGGTGGGACGACGGCAAGGACGGCCGGTGGATGTGAGGCCGCAGCAGGTTTTAGAGGGATTCTTGGAGTCGTTCCGGCGGATTTGGGACTCGGGGGTGTTGGCGACGAAACCCATTGTGAAAATGATACTGGGAAATTTGGTGATGGGGAAGATGGAAGATGGTTTGAAAAGTAGATATTGAAATGAGGAATGAATTTTATGAGGAAGGTCCCTTCTTTCGTGCCTGAGTCCCTGGTCTGAAGGGATGTTTACACCAAGTGGTGGCAGTGTTGAGGCAAGGTAAAAGGGTTATTTTGAGAATAAGGTTAAACAAGAGCTGATGAGGAATGACAATCAGTTTGACTTTTTAAAAACGAACTCGGACGGTTTTTGAACAAGACTGAATCCTTGTCTATTGTCCCCACGATAATTGCCACTTGCCCCATGATACTGCATACCAATGTATGTCCATGACAAACGCAAAGCCTCATGGGCCGCACCAAACCTCAATACTCCGCCTCATATGGCCTCTACATACACAATTTTTTTCCTTGGGTACATACACAGGTTGCACCATGGATTTTGCCCCGCCGGTCAATAATACGGGCCGTGCAAATCTCCAAGCCTAAAGCTGGCCTCTCGTTTGGGTCTTGCTGGCTCTGCCAACACCCTGGTTTTGTTAGGTTGTGAAGCTCGCTGTGCTTAGAGCCTTAGCCTCAGTTGCATTGAATCGACAATTCCATCGTGGTCGGAGAGCCTCGATATGTACCCGGGATATGCAACTTGTGTCCCCTGCATAGACGAACTATAGCCTAGATTCTGTACCAACGGGGTGATGTTGTGTATAGGGTTAATGCGCATTTTCAACCCTACTGTGTGTATAGGTAATGATTGTGTTACACATGAAGATCTTGAGTCTTGGACAACGGGTGTTTCCAGGGACTGTTGGACATAACAGGATAGATCACTGTACAAGATGGGATTGAACACAGACAAAGGATTAGATGTAAGTGATTGAACAACTCAAAACCCCGGTACATCGAAGCCGGGATTTTCAAGCATGTTGTCCTTCCTTTCGATGTCATCAGCTAAGTACCGACTGTTTGTAAGCACACGTACATACATACATGTATGTACACTTTTCCACGTATACAGATACACTTGTTGTTCATACTAAACCTAATAACACAACTCAATATTAGGCATAAGGCTTTAGGCTCACAGTTTAGGTATTACATATGAATGTGTTGTGTTAATCCATCATGCCCAACATATACAGGCCTCCAATGCACACTCCCCAAGCATATACACAACCCTAATCAACTTATACGCAACCCTATTAAGCTATCCTCCAAGCTCCCCCTAGCCCCGCTTAAGCTCCATAGCCAATCACAATCGCGAACATCCAAACGCGTCGCCAGCCGTGCACCAATAATGTCTTTAGATCAGCCTTGTCTTTGAAATTGAACGGCCGACCCATCCGCCGTCTTGTCTCTCTGGAAACCACTCGACTTTCATCGCCAGTTTACCGACGATACCGCCGCTGTTCCGACCCAGAACCCAGTCGCCAAATAACCCCTCTACTCCACCACCCTTTTCTTTTTCTTCTGCGCAGTGCAATTTCTACAATGGCGGAATACTCTTCTCTTAAGGTGCCGGAGCTCAAGAAACTTTTGGGTGACCGCGGTCTTCCCGTGGCTGGCAACAAGGCCGATTTGATTGCCCGGTTGCAGGCTGATGATGCCGCTAAGGCTACTACTACTGAGGCTGCGCCAGCTGGTAAGTTTTCGAATGCGCTTGTTTTTTGAGAGAGAGAGATTGGACATGTTCTAACTAGTGATTAAAGAGGACGAGATCGATTATAGTGACGATGAGCCTGCGGCCGCCGAGCCCGCTCCTGCCGCTGTCGAAGAGCCCGTCGTCACGGAGCCTGAACCCGTCGCCACCGAAACCCCCGCGGTCGCCGAGCCCACCGCTACTGAACCCGCTACCGAGACTGCCCCCGAAACTGCCACCGAGGCCGTCGAGACTGTCGCCGAGCCCGCTGCTGAGCCTATCATTGCTGCGGAACCTCTGGATCTTGCCGCCGAGGCGCAAAAGCGTGCCGAGCGTCTCAAGCGATTTGGTGGCACTGATGATGCCGAGGAGGCTGCGCGTGTCGAGCGGGCCGCGCGCTTCGGCTTGAGTGAGGACTCTTCTGTGTCGCGTATGTTGAACGAGGCTCTTCCTGAGAGACAGTCACGTAAGCGTGGCCGTGGCGATAACGGTGGCCAAAACCAGCAGAATAAGAGACAGAGTATGGATCGCAGAGGAGGTAGAAACGGTGGTAACAACCACCAACACCATGGCCACCACGGCCAAAACAACAACAATGCTCGGAGACAGGGCGGACACAACGGTGGAAGACGGGATGGAAACAATGGTGGTAGACGGGATGGTCAAGGCCAGAGAGATGCGCCTGCGAGAAAGTCGGTCCTGGATGATCCGGTTGAGAAGGCCAAGGCCGAAGCTCGGTCTAAGCGGTTTGCTGCTTAGAAGAAGTTGGTTATCAAGCCAATCAAGTGACAGAACGGGCGAGGGATTTGTTTCCTCCCGGTTGGCAGATGTTTGCTATCTTGTGTTTTTTATTGTTCTGGTGGGATTTGAATATCGGTTAGACTACATTGTTGCGTTTCTTTTATGCCATGTCCTTTTTTTTTCTGCATCCTTTTGCTCTAATCATTTTTATTTGCCGCTTTTTCCTTGTTCTTTTTGTGGCCAATCATGGACGTTGGCGGGGATGTACTGAAAAGCTGGGAGACGAGGGTCGCATCGGACAATTGGACAATAGAATTGTATGGTTTGGGGGATGAGAGGGTCAGCGACAAGCGAGAGGGCCAAAGATGTGACACAATTGTTTTGCGGGTGAAGGGATAACAAGATGCAGAAAGTGGCTTGAGGTTGTGATGTCATGAAGATAAAGCTTCTGTTCTGACGTTGGCGGTGTAAGGTTCATGGGCTAGTTAAGCGAGCAAGCTTGGGACTACAATGAGGTCATTTATGGGTTAGGTTGGTGGCTTTTAGGTATCGGGAAGAAGAGAAGACAAGACTGCCTTGTATCCCGACATCTGTGCTTTTTTTTCGTTTTTTTTTTATCGAGCTACTTATTTTGGGATATTGACGGTTGACTTTTTTCTGACTTTGCCTTTGGCTTCAAGGGGGATCTGTCCTTGGGCTGACTCGAGGACGTGCAGTGCATTGAATTTGGGAACACCAAACAACTCCTCCAAAAACAGCATCCGCATAGGCTCCCTCGTCCTAAGTGTTTTGTTTCTGCATGTATGTCTGCATAGCACATACATACATACAGACATACAGAGAAACAACCAACGACCCTCTTCCTGGACCCGACAATACTTCAAGCCGCCTACAGGCGAGACCTAGTCTCTCCCAAAGACATGTCGTTACCAGGCCAAACTCGGCTCGTCAGGCAGCGCTTCATTGGCTACGACATGTCGCCATCCATTCCTTATGTTCCTTCTCCCCATACCCACACCACATGTTCTCATTCGCCCATCAGCCGCCAGTCGTAGTCCGCCCGCCTAGATCCGCCATCAGGGAGGGCCCCCGGCCGTTCAAGAAAAGCGCCCCAGATATCATCTATAGAAGGTAGTCAGAACGCACGGATGTCCATCCATTGCCCCATTAGGCCGTTTGTTCCCTGCCAGCAATGGCATACTGAGAACAGACGATATAGCTGACTTACTTGCAGGACTTACTTGCAGAAGACCATACATAGCCCGTTGCCCTTTTCGGCATGCGGGCTCTGTTGGCCGGAGGAGGGCGCGGGGGAGAGGGGATCTGGATGCGTTGCGTGCGTTGGCTGTAGTATTTTCTTGTAGTGCTTGTTGGTCTTTTTTTTTTGGTGGCTCTGGGGGGAGGCTGGAAAGAGAGACAATGAGGCAGGTTGATTGTGGGACGGATTTGAAGAAGGAGGGATTCCCTTTACTTGCCGTTTCTTTCTCTTTTATTCATGGTTTCTTCTGTCTGACTGATCTGATCTGATCTGACTAGACTTGACTTGACTTGACCTACGAGACTGCGTGGCTGGCTTAGCCAACTCGGTGTCAGATTTGAATCTTCTTTCGTCACTTGTTCTCACCACTTTTCTTCTGTTTGTCACTATACTCAGCTCATACTCCTCCCAATATCATCATCTATCGCCACACAAAATCCGCACGCACACACAATGTCCCCACCTTAACAACAATGCCCCCCCCCTCCGCCCATAGAAACCACACGTCCACTGCTCGTTCTCTTCGCCCTCCACGAACATACGCCTTGCCGACATCATCAAGCGCCGGTCCCATGAATACTACCCAATCCCCCAAGCCGCCATCGGCTTCCCCCGGTCCTACCGCCCCCAAAAGACAGCAACCGCAGCAACCGACTTCCAAGTTGCCTACAGGACCTACCCGTCGCTTTGACAATGGTTTTGGGTTGCCTTCAAATCCTCGCTCGCAACGCCGTGAACAGTCTGCCGGTCCTCCTATCTTGTCGGCCGCCCCCATGATTCCCGCTCGGTCAACGCCGACTTTGAGACGGAGACGCTCGATTACGCCAGTGCCACCGCAGATTGACACCCGGGTTGCTCCCGTGCAAGCTCCTTCATCGTCTATTCCACGCATTTACCCAGAACTCGACCGATGGCCTGCGCCAAATCCATCACATACTCGGAACCCTTCAAATTCATCCAGCACTCTCTCGCCATTTCTTCTTTCAAGCACCACGCCAAGTTCCGCCCCTTCCGATAGCCCAAGTCCCCATCCATGGTCTGCAAGTGGAAGCAGCGTTCTCAGTCCCTACTCCCGCGACACTACTCCTTCAAGCTTACACTCTGCCAGCCCAGGTTTCGCTGGCCCAAGATATCCACCACCACAGCCAAAAAAGACGCCAGTGCCAGTACAGGTTGCGAGTAGCACCAGCAGCACTGCCAGTTCCACCCCGACTGTTCGCCCAACACCTGCCGCCAGTATTCCCAGTCCACCGCCACGAAAAAGCTCATATAAACCACTTCGCTCAGCTGCTACAGCCCACGTGACTTCTCCCCAACAAACCAACACTCGTCGTCCATCAGTAACTTCACCACCTCCGACTCGCCCTCGCCGGCCATCACGTGATGGAACTCCTAGTCTGGCACTTTCAACATCCGAGCCCCGCATAATCCAAAGTAATCTTCCCCCATCACATATCCGCCGGCCTAGCGATCCACTCGCCGTATTATCCTCGCCCGAGCGTGCTCCTCGCCGTGCCGAAATTACTCGGGAGGCAACGCCAGCACCAACTCGCCTACGCACTCCGAGTCCAGTTATTTCCAACACACGTTTCGCCTTTTTTGGTAAGAAGAAGGATGCGACTAAGGAAGGGTCCAAGGAAGGTGCCACAAAGCCGTCAGTTTTAAGGAAGGGTCCTGCCGCGGGCACGGGCCACGAGGGATACGGCCGTCTTGGTGCTGTCCGTCGCCGGAGTGCCAGTGTCGGAAATGCTTTTCGCCCAGGTTTGTCGTCATCGCAAGAGAGTCTTTCCGGGCCGGACACTTTTTTCCAGGACCGGATGGCCCCGGTCGTCATTTCAGGTGGCGAAATTATTAAGGGTCATAACAGTGCTTTATCCCGCACTGCTAGCGACACTTCCTTAACTGGTGACTCTGCAGCTTCTCAGGCAGCATCAGCTACTTTGAAGGCTTCAGTAATTCCCAGAGCCGTTGGTGGTGTTCGGGGGCCTAGTCATCGCCGGCCAAGCGATAGCAGCGACTCAGAAGCCCAAGCTACTCAAAGTACCTTGGCTTTTCAGAGAAGACGCAAGAACATCTATGGCGGCATTACCTCCGAGTCTAGCAAGAAGACACCAACAGCTTCTCCTGCGCCGAGACCTAGTTTTGAAGAGGCTATTACTTCAGATGAAGGACCAGCTGATGCAACCGCCACTACTGAACAGCCCGTGACATCAGCAAAGCCAGCGCCGCGGAAACTCACTAAGCGTGCCCGTTCTCCCCGTCGCTGGAACTTGTTCTCATCTCGCGCCCATGCCGAAAAGGAAAAAGAAAAGGCCAACCGCCCCGCACAGGCCGCGCCATTGGATATTCCCGTGGCTTTGACTCCGGTGGCAGCTAAGCCGCGCATTGCGTACTACATGTTCGACTCTTCTGACAACGAAAACGACAATGAAACCGAGGGTGATATCTCAATTGGCGCCGACGCAGTTAAGAATGTGCTACGTGATGCGGAGGTTGACGTGCCAGAATTGGATTTCGATAAGTTTGGTCTGCGCATTGAGATTGAAGAGGAATTAGCCCCGCCTGTTGTTCCCTGGGCTGAAGCTGTTAGTACGAATTCGTCACCCGTGATCCCACAGGATTCCCCACGCACTCAAAGCCCGGTTGCTACCACGAGTAGACTCCGGCAGGTTGGTCGTATTCCTAAGGTTATCAGTTCCCGGCAACCAGTTCAACCAGAGTTGGTTCAGTCCCCCGTTTCATTTTCTCGCCCGTTCAACCGTACTTCTTTCCACAGCGCACTGCACCAATCTCCTATCATTCCAGGTCCTGTCCAAGGTACACCTGAGCTTGGTACTGATGCTTCGACCACTGCTGTTTCTAACTCGCCACATGTCGGATTTCAACGCAACCCAAATGGACCTAACGGGGTTGCTCCCGAGTTTATTTGCTTTTCGCCAGCTCGCAAAGGATCCTCTTCTACTGGTAGCACCTCTGTCTCGTCCACCTCGGCTCTTTTCCGAGCTGGTTATGCACAGACTGTTGCTGTTCAACCGGCTGCACATGAACCGCTGGCTGAGGATGAAATATGGGATGAGTATGACGATCTTCTTGGTGCTATGGCTTCTGTTCCATCTGCGCCTGTTCCAGAAGATGTTAGTCCAATTGAGGCAGAACGCCGTGGTAGATCGCCTTCGACGACGAGTTCTAAGGGATCTCCCTTTCATTTGGAGGTCTACCACGCTGCCTTGGCTGTCCAGCCGAGTATCTCGCAGCGTTTGACTCAAACAAGTAGCGCTGATAGCTCTGATATGGTTGAACGGATCAAGGCGATTTTTGCTCAAAAGACAGACCAGCCAGCTTATCCTGCACCTACTTGTCCTGTTCCTCCCATCCCAGTTAAAGCATCAGAGCCTGAAGCGTCTGCCCGGTCTTCACTTTCGTCCAATGATTCAGTTCCGGATACGCCCATCGCACAAGTCAACCTCCGTGTTGGCTCTATGACAGTCAGCAAGTGGCTTACCTTTGGTCATGTTCTGTTTTCGCCTGTGAGGCCTCTACTCAAGCCGAATGCACAACCCTTGGTATTGGTTCTGGATGGTCTTGGTAACGACGATTGGTCATTTTATGCTGCAGAAACTTATCCATCAGCAACCATCTACAACTTATCTCCTAGAGCGCCTCTTCCTGAGGGTAAGCGCATGTCTAGAGGATTTCCAGTTAGCCCGGGTAATCATCGCCAGATTCAATACGCCGAGCTAGGTGCGCCGTTGCCCTTCCAGTCCAACTTGTTCAGTGCCGTTGTTTTGCGGTTTCCCCCAGCTAGTACTGCCTCCGCCCTGTCCCGGGTCATTGCCGAATCTCGCCGCGTGTTGATGCCTGGTGGCTATCTTGAGCTGTCCCTTTTGGATATGGACCTTAACAACATGGGTCCTGAGACTCGCAGGGCAGTGCGGAGCTTGAAGGAATCGCTCTATATTCAAGATCCTGAGACTATGTTGGGATCTACTGCTGACTGTATTCTCAAAAGCATGAGCTCCTTCATCGACGTTAAGACATGTCGCGTCGGTCTTCCGATTGGTTCCGTTGCCCGGATAGCTCGCTTGCCAGGTCAAAGACCCGATACACGGTCTCTAGCCGAGATGATTTCCGATGAGGGCCCTGGTGCCGATGAAAGCATTACACGCATGGTTAGTCGGGTGGGTCGCTGGTGGTATAGTAGATGTTTTGAAAATCGAGTGGCAAAAGGGGAAAGTTTATGGAGAGATAAACGGATTAGACGCGAGTGCGGGGAGTGGGGAACAAGCTTGAAATTAACAGTTTGCTATGCGCGGGTGCCAGAACATGATGAAGAAGAAGGCTTTTAGGGGAAGGGGTCAAGTTTGAAGAGAGAGGCAAATCTTCCATGAAGAAGACTTTGTCGTGGATTTACGCCGGTAATTATGGTCTACGTCGATTCACATCCAGGTGGTATATTCCATTCTACTTTCCTGTTTGGTTCACGTTACGTCGTTCGTTCGTTTTTTTTTTCCTATCATGGTAGTTTCTATTTTTGGGCGTTTGTGGTTCTGCATTTATGGCTTCAGTTTATTTGGCCCTTCGAGGACTGGTTCCCGAACTGGCTACAAACTTCAGGCCCGGTTGTGTTTCTTGGTTCCTTCTTTTTTCGTTTTTATTATTGGGTAATGACTTACGTCGTTGGGTTCTATAATGATATCCCGGAGGCTTCCGGTGATGATGTTTATATGTAATACTATGCACCTTCCTCTTTTTCTCTTTTACATTATGGTTACACGGGGGGTATGACAAAGAGGGACCATGTGACTTGATGTGAGGCTTACATTATGTGTGAAACTCTGGAAACGAAGATAAATCTTTCGCAAGTGGCGATGATGGGACGAGTTGTTGCCGGAATGATGCTGATGTTGATGACCCCGCCTTTTTGTTGAGGTGGCCCCGTGATATGATGGGGAGGAAGGAAGGATCGTGTAAGTCGCTTGTCTCGGATCCTGAATTATAGCTGGTCTAATGGTGACGAAGGAGAGACATGTTATGAGCTAGTATGTACCCACTGATAAAGATATTACCCGCATGTCTATATAAAGAGACATAGTTCCTGAGCTATTTGTTCCCGACTGTTCGGTTAGTTCATCCTTAAATTCACTACTACACTTAAAAAACTCAACCAAAATGTCCAACTCCCCCGATACAAACGGCGTCTCTCAAGCCGCGCTCATCGCCACTCTAACAGCCCACTTCCCCTCCGAAGCCCCATTCTCCCTCCTCCCCCCACCCACCACAAATCCCAGCACCCCTCTGTATCTCCTCCAAGGCCGAACCCGCCAACGATACGCATTACGTCTGCCCGTGCCTTTGGATGATGATATCCCGTTACTCCCGTCGGAGGTCTCGGCAGACTTGAAGGCGCAGGTTTCGCTACTTAAGAGGTTGGCGGATTCGGGCTTTTCTTGGTCGCCGAGGGTTAAGGCTTATGACTCGGGGTTTGATAATGAGATTGGTTTTCCGTATGTTGTGTTGGGTTGGATGGAGGGGGAGCCGTTGGTTTGGGATGATGTGTTGCCTAGGGGACGGGCGATTCGGGATAGAGTGATTTTTCAGATGGCGGATATTGTACTTGAGTTGGCTATGTGTACTCAGGAAACTCGTAAGTGACACAGAATACACCTCTCGCTATCTAAACTAACTTCCTCTCTTCTAGGCCGTGGCGAAACCGCAGATACCTTCACTACAAGTCTCGTCGACCAAACAATCCTCCGCGCTACTCAAAACCATCTTACACATGTAACGCTCCGGGACACCCTCATCCACCGTGCCCTAGTCCATAAAGCCCTCCAAGGCATTCCATCCTCGTCTACATTTTCCATTTCCCACGAAGCTCTGGCCGCTTGTAATATCCTGGTCGACAAACAATACAACATTGTCGGTATCACGGGCTGGTCATTTGCCCGGCTCCTCCCGATTCAACTATCTCTTCGGTTTCCGCAGTTCCTGACACAGTCACCGGGGATCACCCATCCAGCTCACCCGCCGCATATCCCTAGTTCGATCCCCGAGATCACACAGACGGAGGGTTCGACTTATTTCATGTATAGTAACTATCTTAACGCTGGACGAGCACCCGAGTGTACATCGGATGAAGCCGACGGAGACTTCGAATACGCTGCGTCTACGGCTCTTGATCTGTCATCTACCATTCGGACTGATAGAATGTTCTTCCTCAATGAAATCATGACAAACGTAGAACCGCAGGCCTCCTGCAGTGCTATCCGCCAATGGGTTTCCTTCGCCTTTTCCGATCCTTTCTCCGATTGGAGACAGCTGATAGTTGAAGCTGCCTTACGTCTGGACGTCTGTGAATGGATGGCCGCGCATAAATGGCTTCTCGATATGCCCAGTGCCCAAAATGAACCTACCTCAGCAGAGCTACACGAAGAGGCTATGGGATTTGCCAAATTCTGTGAGGAAATTGGCGTGGAGCTAGACTTTGAAGGGTTACTTATCGCCGCAGGTATCCAGGAGGCACCGGGGGGTATTAGAAAAGAGTCAGAGTTAATCATGGGGTTGGATAACTTGGTTCTTGAAGACTCCGAGAGAGAAAGTACACCTATCCCGCCACGCGCCGTCCTGGAACCTCCCGATCAATCGGTCACGCCACGTCCATCTACCAGCCGGTCATCCCACGGTTCAGAGGCAGACATCGCCTCGTCCCATTACCGTTCCGATAGCGAATACAGTAACGCAGCATACACCTTCGCTCCACCTCCCCGGTCACAAAAGGCCAATGACTCAGAACCGTCAATTTACACTAGTACCCGACAAGATATCCCTCTCGTCATCTCCAAAGAGCGACTCTCTGGCTTGGTCCAGGCCATTGAGAAGCATCAGATTGATAGCCATAATACGGATTTCATGGACGATCTTTTAGGATACATGCGGAATCATGCGCCGCCTTCGGATGCACTGGTTGATGCCATGGCGCATATTAACTCGGGCATTGAACCCGGTGTCGACTGTTTCACTTGCTTGGCGGATGAAGAGTGTGTGAAATTTGCTCGTGAGACTATCGAGATTGTTTATCAAAAGTAGTGTCAGGATTATTATAGACTACCAAACTTCTGCTGATCTAGTAAGGTTGCACTGCAAGACCATGTACAACCACCCCATTACCTAGTTACACTGTTCTCACAAGTGACGTCATTGAAGATGTCGTGAAACCCAAACCCTGGTCACGTGTCGATTAGATAAAAATTAATTGATTTCATCCTTCCGGACATCCACTTTACACTTCACCCGTTTGTGATATTGAACCAGACATCCCCAAATATAAGCATGTCTTACTCGCCACGGGCTCTCCCGGCCGTCGGCCGTCGTCTATACTCCACCCGGCCGAAAATCTCGGAAAACTCTATGCTCTTGTTACACCAAAAGTCTCCTCGTGGCGGCAAATTCACACTGACGGCTCCCCTACGACCTTCTCAAAGTATCAAGTTAGCCCATGGTAACACACTCTCATCAGACCTCCTTTTAGAACGGTCCCATCTTGACGCTGTCTCGGACTCGAAGCATCGTATTGTCGATATTTATGAGCCTTCACTTCCCGCGCATGTGCATTTAGCTGCGAATAGGCCGGCTACGCCGATTTATGCGCAGGATGCAGCGTTGATTACGTCGCTTTTCGACTTTCATGTGGAGACGCCGGTGGAGGGGGAGGAAGGAGAGATGTTTGAGGTGTTTGAGGCCGGTACGGGAATTGGTGGGTTGACGTTGCATTTGGCGAGAGCGATACATGCGGGGAATCCGGGGGTTCCAAAGGCGTTGAGAAAGGCGTTGGCGGCGGGGGAGTATACCATGCCCTCGATGCAGAATAATGATGTGGGTCCGTTGGTGGAAGATCACCATGTTAAGACGTTTAGAGATCCTGAGATACAAGTTTTATATGACGAGTGGATGTCTAAGCGTCGGGCTGTCATTCACACGGTTGATGTCAAGCATTCTCATAGTCGCTATGCTCATAAGAGTATCCGGCAGTTCCGCCATGCGCAATACCTTCTTGACGTCTCATTCCATGTTTGCCACATCAAGGAATTAATCGCCTCCCGATTTGAAAAAGACGGTAAAAAGCCCTTCCTTGACGCTGCCTTCCTTGATCTTCCAAGCCCAGAAGACCAACTTGGGTATCTACTACCCGCACTTAAACCAAATGCCACACTCATCGTATTTGCCCCGTCCATCACCCAAATTGCCCGGGTAGCCAAATGGGCAGCAGGTTCGACCGACGCAGCTAGACAACCACTCCGGTTAGAAAAGTCCTTGGAGTTGCCTATGGCAACTAACAGTGACGACTCATTAAGAATTGGCACGGGCGGTAAGGAATGGGATGTGCGATACGTCAAAACCAAAGAAGCGGAACGCAAAGCCCAGGAACTCAGAGGCACGGTTGAAGGTGAAGACGTCTTAGTTTGTCGGCCGACGGTCTTTGGTCGGATTGTTGGAGGTGGGTTTGTTGGTGTTTTTAGAAGACTGCTTGATGAGGGCGAACGGATAATTTGGCCAGGGTCAAACGATGTTAAAAAGCCTAAAGGTTTCTTGACGGAACAGACGCCAGAAATCACAACTAGCGAGTCATCGGCTGACGTGGCGGAGACCACTACTGATACTGAAACTGCGGAATCCTTGGCACCTACCGAACATTCCGATGGTTCTTCTGAAACAGGTAATGCAGAGACATCTGAGGTGGTACCAACGGAAAATGGCGCGGAAATCGATACCTCTGTCAATCTTACAGAGGAACAAAAATAAACACCAAAAGTGGAACTAACCACTGTGTAACAATACTGTATAATACATTCACAAAGAAAATCCAATACAAGTTTTTAGGTGCGTGGGTAGCACAATCTGCATCATATATTTATAAACTAGAATAACATGGTGACAAAAGAAAGAGTCAAACTCAATTGTAAAAAAGGGTCCCACTCTAGGGGAAACGAAGAGAATATTGCACAGTTGTCGAGGCAACTTGGGTTGATTTAAGCAGAGACATCACGGGCGTGGCGGCGGGCAGCACGGCGGCGGCGAGCAGCGCAAGCAGTCTTGGTGGCCTTGGCAGACGAGGTGGTAGCAGTGGTAGTAGCGGCAGCCTTGGTGGAAGAAGCAGCGGTGGTAATAGCAGCAGCAGCCTTGGTAGTCAGGGTAGTAGCGGTAGAAGACGAGGCAGCGGAGGTCTTGGTAGAGGCGGCGGCGGAGGTAGACGAGGCAGCGGAAGAGGTAGTAGCAGAGCCAGTGGAAGAACCAGAGCCGGAAGAACCGTCAGAGGTGGTGGTGCCGTCGTGAGAGGTGGAGGCGGCGCCAGACCACAGAGCGGGACCGGGAATGGTGTAGTTGGTCAGGGTGGTGTAGGGGTTGAACAGGATACCGGGCTCAGTGTTGGTGTACAGAGCGGTACCAAGGACACCTTCGGGCTGCTCGGTACCAGAACCGGTGACCTCGACGTTGAAGCACTGAGGGTAGTTCTGGGCACCGTTGGTAGATCCGGCGGCGTGCATGGCAATGATCTCGTGACGGAGAACATAGTTACCAGCAGCCAGAGTGGAAGGAATGGTGGTAGTCCAGGTGTTGTTGTTGTTAATCAGGTCAGTCGAGGCCCAGGTCTGGGTGGTCAGATCAATACCGGCCTGGTCAATCTTAACCCACTTAAGGGCAGTCTTGTCAACATCAGCACAGTCGGTGTCACCACAGCTGGCAATGTAGGTGAAGACAGGACCAATGTGGGAAGCAGGCCACTCAGACCAGCGGAAATCAACCGTACCACCAGCAGCAACAGACTTGGCAGTCAAAGCACCATTCTTAGCCTCCTTGTGGCAGATGATATCGCTAGTGCCATAGGTGGAACCGTCAACGAAGCCGTTGTCCAGGTTCTGGGCAGACCAGGCGGGAAGATCGGGAGGGCTGGAGCTGTAGGCGAACTGGAGAAGGAAGGCAGCCTGTTCGGTGCCATCGGTGGCCCAGGAGGTGACGGTGCCGTGGGCGAGAGTGGAGGCGGCGAAGAGGGCCGAGGCGAGAAGGGTAGACTTGAAGGCAGACATCTTGAAAATTGGTAGTTGGTGTGGAAAAAGAGAAAGTTGGGCTCGCGGAGCTAAAGAGTGTAGTGCAATTTGGATTGAGTAAAGAAAGAAGGTGCAGAAGCTTACACAGTAAGTTCAAGAGAATGGAAGTTGAAGCAGAAAGAGAGTGCTAGACCTGAGTGAGTGACTGAAGAGCAAGAGTAAACGAACCCAATGAAGAGGGTGTCATCACCACCTCTTTATACTTCTTGAGGTCTGTCGTCTATCCCCCATGTCAAGCTTACTTCCACAAACAAAAGCACCCCCGTCAAGCCATCGTCAACTCCCACACCACCTCCCTACCATACCAACAATCCCATCTTCCATGGCCATCCATTCTTCCTTTCCTACGCCCGGCCCGTTTCGTCCAAGTCTAGACCCAAAAACCAATCAACCCGGCCACGTCAACACTCCCTAAACCCAAAACACGCCTCCCCTCGCCTCCAATCCCTGCCGGCCGTCCCATATCACAACCTGACGCCGCTAACTAAGTCCCGGGGGAAAAAACCTCAAACAGGAGATCCAGCTAGGTAGTCACGCCCGGAAAAGAAGAGAATGCCCGCGACATAAGTCAATGGATGAGGGATTTCTAGATCACCAAACGGAGGATAGACATGTGAATGTACGTAGACCATGACGTTCATCTTGCACATCTGTGAATCTACATCAGACGGTGTCAGTTCCAAAAGCACGTCACCCGGTTGTTCAATTCATGCGTTAGACACCGTCCATCATGAACTCGGTTTTCAGTGCACTGTCTTTTATGATTTCCCTTCTACACGGTAAGAGACAGTACGCGGAAATCATATTCGCATTGTTTGCCAAGCACGTCAAGCACGGCCACCCGTCACTTCCACCCAGAACAAGTAGAAAAGTTCAAAGCGCAAGTACATACACGCACAACCACCAATACATTAGTATCCAATTGTAAGGGTTACGGAAACAATACGTCGCCCCATTCTTTCTAGGACATGCAATACCTCCTCGCGCAGGGATAGCTAAATATGATTTGATCGGACCCAACCCTGGAGGGTTTAAGGAATTAACAAAAATTTACTTCTGTGAATAAAAGCTGCCTAGTCATGTGATAGTTTGGGTTGGGGTTGATAGCTTGTCCGTGTCTTTTTTCTAGGTCTCTTGTCGCTGGTCGCGTCATTTACTACTGATTGTTCAAGATCTTGTCGCTGGTATATGGCACCTTCTAGTTTTTGATTTGGTAGTATGGCCATTTATTTGTTCTGGATCGTTTTGGCTGTTAAAGTTTTATGCTTTTTTTTCTGTAGGTTATTGGTAAATATGTACAGTAGTCTCTCATAGTTTGGTGACAATCACTTTCTTTTGGAAGTACCGAAAATTCAGAAGGCTTCAGCATGATTAAAAGGAATGGGGCCGTTCAGGGTTATGTAGTTTTATTTCCATGGAAAGCTCAAGATAAACACTGTACATCTGCAGTGCGACGCCATACTAATACAGTAATAATAGTCCTGTAGACACTGTATCTATCTTAACCCTATCAAATGGCCGACGAAAATTTACCTTGTCACCAAACTCTGAAAGACTACTGTACATGTAAATTTATCTTCACTTTTTAGTATACCGCATATGTAAAAACATGCTAACTAAATGCGGAGCAAGTCGCGATGGCATCAATGACATCATTGACATCATTGATTGATTGATGTGTCCTTATTCCTCGCTATCATTCAATAACATCAGCACCAGGATACAGACCACGTGACAGCGGGGTTACGAGGGTTATGGCTCACAGATCCGCAAAATTCAGTAGGCCAAGTGAGTAAAAATTGGTAAAAATTCAGGTCAATTTTTAACCTAGTTAGGATTTTTTTTTTTCAACTCTGAAAAAAAAAAATCCTAATTGGGACAAAATAAGACTGGCAGGGGTCCGGCGCGAGGAGGTATTGCCTGGCCTTCATTCTTTCCCCTATTCATTGCCAATATTCATCTACAAAAACGCACACTTGTGAATTTTCCGAGTTGCCCGGTCTCAAGATATGCATGTACAGTACATACAGTACATACAATACCCGCCGACCTATCTCGGTAACCACCCGCCCACTCAATAACCTTACATCCAACCAATTTCTCCGGTCTCTTAAATCACGCTCTTCATTCTTTTTCTACCATAATGATCCCCATTTATCGTCTAATCTTTCTTCCCTCATAAACTTCCAAAACAAACCCTCATCCCATCTAGGCAATCCCCAAACACCCCCCGTTTCACCACCAAAATCTCCGTTTCCGTCATCATCATGATACACGCTAAAAATCTTGCACCTCTCCACACCACCTCGTTTACTTTCGGTCGTCTTTCTCTCCTCAGTTATTCCCGTTTGTTAAACTCCCCTATTACCATGCGGCATGTTTAGCTAACCCATAAATCCCGCGCTACCGCTTTTTTGAAAACTCCCGATATTAACTCTGCAATACAGCCCGGACCCCGTCATACCCACAAATCGGCTTGTTTCATTCAACACACTATTGTGAACTTGCATCGGCTATTTTGCCCTAAATGTACATCAATACATGTAATCTCACCATTCTAGAAAAAACCAATACCAACAAGAAAAAAGAACATCTAAAACCCTTACTCACTTCAACACGTCTAAACGACAAAAAGTAAACTGACCACGATGGGATTCGAACCCACAATCTTTTGATTCGTAGTCAAACGCCTTGCCATTGGGCCACGCGGCCATCAGTTTATGCAAGATCACCGCTCATCACCATTCTTGTTTCCTCCAATTCTCTCCACTTTTCAATTTTTTTTTGGTGTTAGTCGTCAAATTAGGAAATCTTAGTCACATAACACAAAAGTCAAACATCAAAGTATTGTAAAAGGTTATTTGTATTAACCATGCACTCATAAATCGTAACACCTCCACTTATCCAGAAACAAAACAGAAAAAAACGCCAGAGAAAAAAAGAAAAGAGAAAACAAACAACGAGACAACACCCAAGTTTAGAAAAGGTCATTCTGATTTTTATTGCATTTTTAGGCCTTTTTTTGTTTTGCCTCCTCGCACCAACTCAGCACTCCATTGCCAAGTACTTCAATTTACTCCAAAGAGAAAGACATTTAGTCGACCTCCTCCATGTTGGAGTCACCAGTCTCGACAGCGGGAGCATCAGTGGGGGCAGCAACAGCCTCGACATCATCACCCTCAATGTTCAAGCCAACCTGGACAAGCTTGTGGATGCGCTCAGCGAAAGAAGCGGGCTCATCAATGGTGAAACCAGAGACAAGAAGAGAGGTCTCGTAAAGAAGCTGGACAATAGACTTGACGTTGCGGTCGTTCTCACCATCAGCCTCAACCTTGGTCTTGAGCTCCTTGATGATGGCAGACTTGGGGGAGATCTCAAAGGTCTTCTTGGAAGACATGTAAGAGGACATGGAGGTGTCACGGAGAGCCTGGGCCTTCATGATACGCTCCATGTTGGCGGACCAACCGAACTGGCTGGTACGGATGGCGCAAGGAGCACCAGTCAGCTTGTGGGAGACAACGACCTTCTCGACCTTGTCACCAAGAATCTCCTTGAGGGACTTGGCAAGAGTCTCGAACTCCTTCTCCTCAGCCTCACGGGTAGCCTTCTCCTCATCGGTCTCCTCGAGCTCGAAGTCCTTGGTGATGTCAACAAGCTTCTTGCCCTCAAACTCCTTGAGCTGAGTCATGGCGTACTCATCAATGGGGTCAACCAGGAACAGAACCTCGAAACCCTTTTCCTTAAGAGAGTCGAGGAAGGGAGACTTAGAGACGGCGTTGATGGTCTCACCAGTGATGTAGTAGATGTTCTTCTGCTGCTCAGGCATGCGGGTGACGTAGTCAGTGAGAGAGGTCATCTCATCACCAGACTTGGTAGAGTTGTAGCGGAGAAGCTTGGAGAGAGTGGCACGGTTCTGGGAGTCCTCGTGGATACCGAGCTTGATGTTCTTGGAGAAAGCAGTGTAGAACTTGTCAAAGTTCTCCTTGTCCTCAGCAATCTCGTTGAACAACTCAATAGCCTTCTTGACAATGTTCTTCTTGATGACCTTCATGATCTTGTTTTGCTGGAGGGTCTCACGAGACAGGTTGAGAGGAAGATCCTCAGAGTCGACAACACCCTTGATGAACGAGAGCCACTCAGGGACCAGGTCAGTGGCATCATCAGTGATGAAGACACGGCGGACGTAGAGCTTGATGTTGTTCTTGGTCTTCTTGGTCTCGAAGAGGTCGAAGGGAGCGCGCTTGGGAACGTACAGGATAGCACGGAACTCAAGCTGACCCTCGACGGAGAAGTGCTTGACGGCAAGGTGGTCCTCCCAGTCGTTGGAGAGCGACTTGTAGAAAGAAGCGTACTCCTCGGTGGAGATGTCAGTGGGGTTGCGAGTCCAGATGGGCTTCTGCTTGTTCAGCTCCTCCTCCTCGTTGACAGTCTCCTTAACCTTCTTGGTCTTGGGCTTCTTCTCCTCACCCTCGTCGGTGACATCCTCAACCTTGGGCTTCTTGTCGTCACCCTCGGTCTCCTCCTTGGTCTCCTCAGCAGACTCATCGGGGACCTCCTTCTCAACCTCCTTGGTAACGTGGAGGTAGATGGGGTACGAGATGAACTCAGAGTGCTTCTTGATGACCTCCTTGACGCGAGCCTCCTCAAGGTACTCAAGCTGCTCATCCTTCAGGTAAAGGACGATCTTGGTACCACGGGCAATCTGGGGACCCTCGGTGTCAGAGGTGATGGAGAAAGTACCGCCGGCAGCGGACTCCCAGACGTACTGCTCGTCATCGTTGTGCTTGGAGATAACCTTGACCTTGTCGGCAACGAGGTAGGCAGAGTAGAAACCAACACCGAACTGACCAATCATGGAAACATCAGCACCGGCGGTGAGAGCCTCCATGAACTGCTTGGTACCGGAGCGGGCAATGGTACCCAGGTTGTTGACGAGGTCCTATGTACTGTGTTAGTTACCGTTTTTGTGACTATGTATACACTATGCTAAGAATGGAAACTTACAGCCTTGGTGAAACCAATACCGGAATCCTGGATGGTGAGGGTCTTGTTGGCCTTGTCGGGGATGATGTCGATGCGGAGGTCCTTGTTGGCATCGAGAACGCTGGGGTCGTTCAACGACTGGTAGCGGATCTTGTCAAGAGCATCGGAAGCGTTGGACACCAACTCTCTGAGGAAAATCTCCTTGTTAGAGTAGACGGTGTTGATAATCAGCGACAGAAGCTGAGAAATCTCAGCCTGGAACTCAAAAGTCTCAGACATGGTGGAGGAATGTGATTATGAAAAGAAAATGGGTCTGAGGGTCACAAAGCATGTTAGTTACTGGATTCGATTGTTGTGCTATACTTTGATGTTGCGAAGGCCATGTAGGGGTGTAAAGAGTGTAGGATACAAGCGAGGGGTATAGCCGTGACCAATACATCCTTGCCGCAGCTTTGACGAGGGGTAACTTCATCAAAGTGACAATGGAGGGGTAGTTGGTCGTGATCCATCCAATGCTATCATTATCACGTCCCACAAGGAACTAAAGCACAGCGGCTAACAGTCCGATGTTGGGACTGAGATATTGACAACGACAGCATAGTCGGGATGTTTACCAAGCGAAGGCGGGGGCGGGGTAACGATGTATAGTAGATGGTGATTAACAAGATGACTTACATCAAATGTAAACGCAGAGAGGTCAACCAAAAAAAAGCTGGTACTGGCCTATGTTGAAAGAAAGAAAAGAAAAAGAAGAGAGAAATATGGAAGAGAGATTCTTGTGTTATTGTAATGGAGTAATAGAGATTTGAGTGGAACGGCTAGCCCCAAGAGCAGGACAGGATGGGCTCTTATGTATCAATTTGCCTGGATACTCTAACGTACAGTACACAACCCCACGATTCCATGAGATTCCATCACCTAACATGGCGGACAACGCCCAAACAAGCCAAGCTCGTGGCCAGCCATATGGGCGTAGAACGTGCTAGAGTCGGCCAGAGTCGCGGGGCATAATGCACCGCATCGGCCTTGTGTCATAAGCAAGCGCCCTTCTAAAAGGGGCCTAAATGCCGGCCCCCTCCCACTAAAACCAACAGACAGAAGATTCGTTGGTATTCCACAAGTACCGCTTACAGGGTAATAATACAGGGCCTTTGAGCGCTGGGGTAGCACCGTCAAGGCGCTAAATCGCTGTGCTTTCAGCGACTATGCCTAGGGAAGCGGGACCATTTTTCTGGTGGAATCGCATAGAAGCGGCGCTCAGGGTACATGGAAGGTACACACAAGTTTCGAGAAGAGTCGGGCACCACGACGGAGCCGCCAGGGCAACGGCGACGGCGATGAGATGGACGGGAAACCACAGGTATACGGGGTTCGAACTGGTTTGTTGTCTTGGGATTGAGAGACATCTTAGTTTGAAATTTTGTGCCAGAGCCTTCTTTCGGTGACGGCGGCATTGCTGTCACTGGAGTAGGTGTTGTATTTGATAGTTGCACAAGAGTGAAGTTTCAACGCGGCTATGAGGCAGTTGCGTCGCATAGCCATTATGTTGTTGTTGTTGTATTCTTTAACGTCTACCGCATAGCCATTGTGTGGAGTGGACATTAACGTCAAATCTAGCTAAACTTAACTAGAGTCACCATGGCAAACCAACCAAACACATATAAAATGGCGCATTTGCAATTAAAACTAGAAGATTCTATCTCAGGCGTTTTTCTTGCACTTTACATGCAAAGCCATTCATTATCGTTAAACGTGCCTTTTCTCGACCATCCCCATAAACCCACCAACGCGGGGCAATATGGAATCTGAATCGTCTCGCTCAAATCTGACACCATCTTGGTATTTTATCCACATTGAGTGATATGGCGGGAAGCCCCCTAATGAGCCTCCTTTATTTTTGGTGTTACTTGTGGGGAAAGAAGGGGAAAACAAGATCAGATATGGGATTCTGGTACTTTCTACATATTATTGTGAATGGTTTTGCAGCAAGACGATGCTGAGACACATGGTAGGGTTACGCAAGTACAAATACAGATAAGGGTATGTGCACGTGACTACAATTTTAGATGACGTCTTTTGACAAGGGTAGGGGCTCATGTAGGTCTACATCTGTACACGATGACATGAAGTGAACTTGTTACATACAAACTCATCGGACAACCACCAAAAATGGAAAAATTCACTCAGTACCGTGACAGAGGTTCGTACCACACACCCAGAATAGAAACCACCAACTAACGAAACCCAAGGCACGGGAATCCCCGCATTCTTCCCTTCATCCGATGGCCCAGCAACCTTCGGTTCCCGCATCGGTGCTCTCATCACCGTCCTGTACCGTCTGCCCCATCTCATCGTATACCTAATCTTCCACTTCATTTTCACCACTATCCTTCCCGCTTCCGCCACCCGTCCGTTTTACAGTTTACTCCTTCGGATCATCGGTATCCCATCTGCCACTGTTCAACTTGAAGGAGTTCCCCCAAACGCCACCGCTCGCGCGACGAGTGACCCATCCAAGTACCCCCATGCCGGCTCCATCATCGCCTGCACTCTGACCTCCCCCCTTGAGCCGCTTTGTCTTGCCGCCACCTTTGCGCCCATCTACACCATTTCATACCCCACTCATCGGAAGGTCCTCCCCGTTACCCTCGGCCAACTTCTCAGCCATGTGCTTTCCGCGCCCGCTTTGAAACCCACTGACCCGTCTACCTTGGTGACCATCTCCGAACTACAAGCTCTTCACCCCACCCGCATCATCGCCGTATTCCCCGAGTGCACCACATCCAACGGCCGTGGTGTCCTCCCACTTTCATCCAGTCTGGTGTCTGCCCTTCCTGACTCCTCCATTTTCCCCGTCGCCTTGCGCTATCTCCCCGCGTCACTGGCTACCCCATTACCATCTTCTTTAGTGTCATTCTTTTGGAAGGCTCTGAAAGAGTGGCGGGTGGAGATGCGCTTGAGAGTTGCTGAGGTGGTTACTTTGAAGACCCAGGGACAAGGGAAGAAGAGTGAAGAGGCTTTGGCGGCCGATGAGAAGAAGGTTATTTCGGACGTGGCGGAGGGTATGGCTAGAATGGCTAGAGTGCCGAGAGTTGGATTGACGATGCAGCAGAAGGAAGCCTTTATTAAGGCGTGGAACTCACGATCTAAATAAGATCATTCATTATAAAATGATCACTTAATAATTTACACACAATTTAAAGATGAAAAATATGGTAGTTAAAACTAAGTTCCTATTTGGAAACCTTCAGATAACAAGTGAATCCCACAGACAGATAAAGTCATAGCCACGTCACATGTTCAAACTTTATATAAACCCCAAAAATTGAAACAAGAAAAAGAAGAAACAAATTATCAATTTTATACGCCAGAAACCATTCCGCCACAGGAAAGCAACTGGTAAGACTTTCCCGGCGCTACACAAGCAAGCAACATACAATCTAATAAAAGTACAAAGAACTCTCAAGCTCCCATCTTACACAATAATCCTTCAACCCCCCCAAAAACGCCAACCGTCTATTTATCAGTAATGCAACCGTGCGAAGCATCGCTGACAAGCTTAGAGTACTTGCGCAGAGTACCACGCAGAGCCCACGCTCTTGGCTGAGGCTGCTTCCACTCGGCCTTTCTCTGGGCCATCACCTCATCAGAGACCAGCAGGTCCATGGTTCTCTTCTCAGCATCAATGACGATACGGTCACCATCTCTGACGTGGGCAATGGGACCACCAACAAACGCCTCAGGGGTAACATGACCGATCAGGAAACCGTGAGAACCACCAGAGAAACGACCGTCAGTGATAAGAGCGCAGTCCTTGCCCAGACCAGCACCCATGATAGCCGAAGAGGGCTTCAACATCTCGGGCATACCAGGGCCACCCTTGGGACCCTCGTTGCGGATGATGATGACGTTCTTGACACCCTTCTTGAAGCGACCGTTCTCAAGAGCCTTGATGAAGTCATCCTCGCACTCGAAGCAGTTGGCGACACCCTCGAAGTGGAGACCCTCCTTACCAGTGATCTTGGCGACGGAACCCTCGGGAGAGAGAGAACCGTACAGAATCTGCAAGTGACCAGTCTTCTTGACGGGGTTGCTGACGGGGTGGATGATGTCCTGACCAGCAGGGAAACCAGGGCGCTCATCGCAGTTCTGCTTCAGAGTCTTACCAGTGACGGTCATAGTGGAACCGTCAAGGAGACCCTCGCCAAGCAGGAACTTGATGATGGCGGGAGTACCACCGATCTTGTGGAGATCCTCGAAGACGTACTTACCCGAGGGCTTCAAGTCAGCAAGGAAGGGAGTGCGGTCAGAGACGGCCTGGAAGTCATCAAGACCAAGCTTGACGCCAGCAGCATCGGCAATGGCGATCAAGTGAAGAACGGCGTTGGTGGAACCACCGAGAATGGTAACGAGGGTCATGGCGTTCTCGAAGGCGGCGCGGGTCATAATGTCGCGGGGGCGGATATCCTCCTTGAGCAGGTTACGAATAGCAGGACCAAGAGCCTCGCACTCGGCGACCTTCTCCTTGGACTCAGCGGGGTGCGACGAAGAACCGGGAAGGGTCATACCCATAACCTCGAGAGCAGAGGCCATGGTGTTGGCAGTGTACATGCCACCGCAAGCGCCACCACCGGGGCAAGCGTTCTTGATGATATCCTTGCGCTGCTCCTCGGTGATCTCACCCGAGATGTATTGACCGTAAGCCTGGAAAGCAGAGACAATGTCAATGGGCTTACCTTCCTGCGAGCAACCGGCGCGGATAGTACCACCGTACATCATGATGGAGGGGCGGTTAACACGACCCATGGCAATGGCGACACCGGGCATGTTCTTGTCGCAACCGGGAATGGAGATGTTGGCATCATACCACTGACCATTCATGACAGTCTCGACGGAATCGGCAATGATTTCACGCGACTGAAGAGAGAAGCGCATACCAGAGGTACCCATAGAGATACCATCCGAGACACCAATGGTGTTGAAACGGTAAGGGACAAGACCAGCCTTGGCAACAGACTGCTTGATGACCTCAGACTGAGCCAGAATGTGCATGTTGCACGGGTTACCCTCGTACCAGACGGAAGAGATACCGACTTGAGCCTTGTTCATGTCCTCCTCAGTAAGACCGGTAGCGTACAGCATAGCCTGCGAAGCACCCTGCGACTTGGGCTGGGTAATGGTAGCCGAGACCTTATTGAGCTTAGGCTCCTCGAAGCGGGAAGCGGCGGCGGAGAAGAGACGTCTAAATCGGGAAGAGCGGAGCGGAAGCTGGTTAGCCATATGGTCGGGTACCGGAAGCGGAAGCGGGATCACCAAGACTAGGAAGGAAAGAACTCACCTTTGCGACGCAGACGAAGCTCTAAGAGCTTGCGCCCTCAAAGAAGCACAGCGGGCGAACATTGTGTATGTTTGGTAGTAGATATAACAACCAAAAAGACAAAAAATTCAAAACTCTCAAAAAGAAAAAAGAGGTTGAAAATATATCCACCCAACTAAAAGGATATCCGCGGCGCCAACACAAAAAAAAAAAAGAAATTAGAGCGGCAGCTATCTACAAAGAGAACAAAGTGCTAACAAAACGGGGCAAAAAAAAAAGCTCCAACGATGACGTCCTTCTAGTTTAAAAAGCAGGAACGAGAATTGGATTATTTGAATAGATAGTTAAAGAGGAAGAACACCCGTGAGTCAGTGTTGTTTTCATTCTTGGTATATAAGCCAACAACATGATCCATGACGCTTACAATAGCCCCAAAATCACAGGGACAGAGATCACAGGGAAGATCACAGGGACACACAAAAACGGAAAGCTTGAAAAAAAAATACCCTTGACAGGACGAATCCTAGTCTATAGTTTGACGATTCTTGGGTTTCTCGATCACGTAGGAATATGTATAGATTCCCCAGAAAGCCAATGGCTCGCGAACTTGTTCTACACATGTCACTTACATCAACACCTTCCTTAATCGTCACCACGATATCTCATCACCCATTCAAATTGTAAACTTCAAAACCGTAAAAGGCGATGTCGGCCCCCCATCCATCAGCCCATAACACCCCTGTCCCGTCTCTCCACCTAAAAACCCCCCAAACTCTTCAAATAAACATATTTTCATTGGTCCAAACGTCCGCCTTTCAAAAACCCGCCCAAGGAAGCCCGACGCGCCGTTAATATAACCCTAACCCCAAACAACTAGGAAGTTATCCCCACTTAAATATCGGCCCTGAGACCCGGGAGACATGCGGAGATCCGGAGCTTTCATCTGGACAGAAAGAAGGCGACAAAATGGTACGACAAAATCATTGTATGTATGTATTTACAAAAGAGACAAAAAACGAAAACAAAGATCCCAGGTATCATCAAAGAGTAGTCATAACATCCCATACTCCAGTCCGTTCTCCATGCCAAAACAACAAGCCTAACCCAATGCCCGTAGAAAGAAAGAAAGAAAAATAAGAAAAGAAAAGAACAACCCACCCACTTACACCGGTACATCCTTGTCCCGAATCTTCTTCGTCGCCTTTGCTGTACCAATGTGAGTGTTGTGTACTTTGGCGGCAAATCTCAAACTGGTCAATGTTTCCTTCAAGTGAGCCTCCAAGGGTGACATCATGACAAACATGAGTGTTTTACTGTTACCACCCAAAGAGTATTGAAGAAGATGTGTGAGCTTCGAGTTACGGTACGGCACATGTTGTGAACCGCGACCCAAAGCATCAATAACATCTCCCAAACAAGCAAGAGATTTGTTAATGTTCTGTGTCTCTCGCATCCGATCACCCTCAGCCTGTGAGTGTTTCAGTCTCTCCGAACCAGCCAGATCAACCAAGTTCAGAGTACCCTCACACTGTTCCCTTGTAGTCATGTTCATACCTCTGAGCTTAAGGATGAACACCGAATGGGAACGAGATGACCGCTCATTGGCCTTGGTCGCAGCAACGGACCGATTATTCTGCGCAGCAGCGAGCATCGTCTCTACCTTATCGGCCGATGTCAACTCTACCGCTTTGCAGTTAACAACCGTCGTCTGCTTACGGATGTCATCATGACGGATCTCCAGTTTCCGACTCTTGCCATCGTTGGGCGTGAGAAGGTCATTCAGTTCCTCGTTGTAAACTTCAATAAAGCTACCTTCCATGGAATAAGTCCATGACTTTTCCTTGAGCTTGGTAACCGTTTCGTAAATCATGTGGGTTGCCCGGGGAATCATACCATCGGCAGACGACATAGTGTACGTCTTACCCGAACCAGTTTGACCGTAGCAGAAAATGCACACGTTGAAACCATCCAACGCACTTTGAACCAACTGCGAAATCTCGCCGAAAATCTCCTCGTTGTTGATAGCTGGCGAGAAAACACGGTCAAATTCGAACGGGTAGTCTTTCCGGGTCATCGTACCCAAACTGCTCTTTTCCTCCGGTCCGATGACATTGATTTTCGCCGAAGACTGATCCGCATCAGGGAACTCAATCTGTGCCTGACTACCTTCTGTGAAATCCACCACTGGTCTGACACGACACATGACCCGGATATTCCCCTTGAGCTCCTGGTATTTGTTGAATAGAATGCGCCGTTCCGTCTCTTCCTTCATCAATTTTGTGGTGGCAATTTCAGCCTGCTTAAGCGCCTCCGACAATCGCTGTTCCATGTCCGCAAAAGAGTTACTTTGCGCCTTGCTATCAGACTCTAGGAAGTCGATTTGGGACTTAAGCGAGTTAATTTTGGCCTCCAGCGTTGCATTGGACGCTGAAATTTCCGAAATGTTGGCCTGGAGACTGGCCTTAACAGACTGGCCAAGGGACACTTCACTCTTCAGAAGTTCAATCTGACCCTTGAGATCTTGAGCAGCCTCATTCTTTTTCGCTATCTCCAAAGCCAAGTCCTTGTGCTCATTAGCCAATCTCCCCTCCAAAGCAGCCACCTGCTTCACTCGGAGTTCCCGCTCCTCTTCAAGCTCGGCCTCATATCGTCTCTTCATGGATTCGAGGGTCTCCGCATGCGCCGTGTTGATTTTGTGAGTTTCCATCTGTACCTTGCGCTCAAGGTCCTCACGTGTGTGCTGATTTGCCCGTTCCAGGGCCTCTACTTCGGTTTTATGCTTCCAGATTGTCTCTTCGAGCAGACGCTTAGACTGTCCCGATTCTTCGCGGTGTTTATCGAGCTGTGCTTGTAACTCGACCATCTTTTGTTCATGGCGGGTCTTTTCGGTTTCTTGTTCGGCAACTATACAGAAGAGAAATTGGTTAGACGTGGGATCACATAAAACATGTCACGTGCATATACTCACTCCTTGACTTGAGCATTGCAATTGTTGTTTCCAGTGCCGAGCGGTCAGTAGCTGACTCGGTGATAACCTCCTTCAACTGAGAAAATTGCTGCTCCATACTGACGAGTCTGTTATCCACGTCAAATGCTGTGATTTCTGACATGTTAGCTTAGACGTTCCGTAGCCACCCCTCATAATAGTCGCTAGCTTACCCTCTTTCTTCGGCGGCAAAACCGTCGCAGCCTCCGGCATAGTACCCATCGCCGAAGCTGGGCGACTCTGGGATCTAGTTCGCGGCCCTGGCCGACCCTGAGCCGTCTTAGGTCGCTCATATGCAGCCGGGCGCTCACTAATGCCATACGTGCTGCGCAAAGCGCTCGTTTTCGTTGTGGGGGCCCTCACGCGCGTGTTCGGGGGCTTGAGCTGTTTGGTTGAAATAGGTTAGGGTCAGCCGTTCATTGTCGTACCGTACCACCATTGACTTACCGCCGAGGCTGCACCGATAAGTGTTGTACCAGCGATGCTTGCGCGAGAGGCTCCTGCGGGCCGCGCGGTGCGGGACGACATACTAGGAAACTCGCCCGCTCTCTCGGCCAACGCCTTCCTCTTAGAGGCGGCTTGCGTTACTGTATACCCATCCCGTTAGCCCATGATCCGTCTTGTTCCGACTGGTCTAGTTCACGCACCAGGTTGCGGCAGTTCGCGCTTCGTCGCGATCTTGGACGGCGCCATGTTGCCGGTATTGTTGAGAATATTTTCGTACGATGAAGAAATCTCTGAAATCGGCGGGAGAGGAATCGAAGATTGGCGCGAGCGGATGTTTCCCGTCGGCTTTGTCGAGTTGCTGACGGGAGGTGGACGCGGGATCGCGGTTCGTGTGGTCGTATCTGGTTGGTTTTCAAGACTACCAGCGGAGCCTGTGGCGTCGATCTGAGATAGGGTTGATGGTGATTAGTCTATTTGTAGAAACGACATAAAATAAGGTCGATCCAGTAGTGAGGTATTGCGAAGATGAGGCCCAGACAAAACAAAAGAAAATAAAATTCACAGAAAGCTTTGAGCCCTGGTCTCAAGACCCGGTCCATTTAACAAGCATATGATGCGCCCACATCTCCACGAGCATCCCTGGAAGAAACCAGGGATAACTGACTGATGAGGACTGACTTCGACATTGAATGACGAGGTCCATTACACAAGGCGGCATCTTTGCCCATTTTGTATCTCGCTCGGATAGAAGAGCAGACGAAGCTCTCAATCTCATCCTTCCATCATCCTCTCACTGTTCCAAAATTCTCCTTTAGAAAAACTCAAGACTTACGGACAACGTCGGCTGCTCCATGTCGCCAAATCAACAGGGGAGAAGCGCAACAACCACGTCAATGTGCACGACGCGCAGAACTTGCAGATGGGTTGCGACAAGGACAAGAACAATCGGTACTTTTCCGGAAATGGTGATTCAATCGGAGGGTTAGATAAAGACAGACGCGGAGTGGGGTTGTATGGAGTCGTTGTGGTTATTTGCCGTTGTGGATAATGCGATGAGCCAGAGTCGTGAAGTGATGACATTTCCTACACTCTTTACGTTGGCCCGGTAACCGCGTCTAAAGTTTAGAAATTGATGGACCACAAGTATGTTGACGGTTGGACATTCCAGAGACCCTAAATAACCCTGTTTCTATATAGGAACTACAATCGGCGAACAAGATGAAAACTCCAAACGCCATATATTGAAACCCGAGCAAAAGATGACCAAATTAACCTGTACCTCCCATTTTATACTTTGTTGTTTGGCATCACATGACGTTGAATGACGTCTCCAGATGTTCTGTATGCTCTATCTGCGTATGTCAAAGCGAAGTTGTTGCTATCGACACCGTCAACTCCAATGACCTCGCCAATAATGATGACATGGTCACTGATTCGCACAATCCCCTTTTCTACACCTTCACTGCTATCCAAAAGCTGACATGTTACTCTTGAGAGTATACCTTCTCCACTCAATATTGGTGGTTCACTCTCAGAAAAATTAACTCTCCACTTCTCACCCAATTTCTCCACGCCCTCAAACGCATCAACAGCATGATTCCCTCTAGTAAACCATTCTGCCACTCTTGCGCCTTGTTCTGACCCATCTAAAACATGAATATTGAACCTCCGACTAGCAACTACAGCATCCAAAGTAGCACTTGGTGCTTTGATGTTGAATGTGACTAGTGGTCGTGGTGCCAAGGCAAGAGATGTGAATGAGGACATGGTCATTGCCCGAGGGACAATCCCATTTTTAGTAGGAAGAGAGGTAGTGCACACGACCACAGAGTGAGTAAGACGACGCATAAGCTGACGAAGATCATCCGAGATGGGGTCGGTGGAATTGGCTGGTGATGTGACAGGTTTGATAGCTTGCGCTGAAGACCACCGGATAGTTGAATTTGACAATGGCCGGGCATGTGGTGAAGCTACAAAGTTGTTAGATAATGGACTATATATCAGCAAATGAATGCACTCACGGAGACGCCCAGCCCATGGCCGAACAAACGGTCTTATCAAGGGTATCATTGTTTTGTACGCCGATGACCCGAAACGAATGAATAAAATATATTTATTGAAGCAAGAATTTAAACTGCACACACTTAGACACTGGTCTTGCGCATTCCGTCATAGTTCGCATTTGGAGTGCTGTAGGACAGACAGAACCGGGGCTTATCGATAAGCCATTTTGACTTGTTTCCATGACCTCATGTCACGAATAAACATACAAGAGAATCATAAAGGTTCTCATCACCTGTAAAGAATCTAAGCCTACTCAATTGGTCTACAAGATACCATAAAAGTCCCATAAAACTGCTGTTGTACCTGCACTTCCGGGGCCACGAAGCTGCTCAAGGGTTACTACTAACCCCAATCGTACACAAACTTTTAACCCATGTCGAAACTGGACCACTCAAATTTCAACCACCATCATCACCGCACCGCACTGCACCAAGCACCACCGACTACCCGTCGCTTCATTCCGACCCAGCGCCCACCCAAAGCCCGGTCCCATCCAAATTTCCGGCCCCGGCCACCCTTCAACTACCACCACTCACCCCACCAACCTTCAAAATGCGCTCCCACCTCCTCTTCCCCCGCAACGCCCTCCTCCAACCCTCCCGCCTCCCCACTCTAACCCCCCGTACCCTCTCCGCCGCCCCCTCGGAAATAACC